>JARQST010000669.1:685986-717688 GCA_030142225.1 Pachycephus smyrnensis
TGCTATAGTCACTGAGGGCCAGTAGTATTATAAGTTTTTGGTCGATTAACCCATTAATCGATCAGTCGATTAGTCGACTAAAATCGGTTAATTTTAGTCGACCAATCGCGGTTAACCGGTTTCTTCGGTTAACCGAAATCACCGGTAATTACCGCTGTAAATTTCCTTGAAAGTCGAGCAGTGGAGTAGAGAGCAGCGCCTGACGATGGGCAACCTGTCGTACGCCAGATATAATTTACTACAAGGAAAAAGATCGATGTGTTCTAAAAATTAGACCACACTTTCTGTGTTATAGCTTAATATAGTATTTGAAGGACATTTAGAAATTAGTACTCGTCATTTAAGAGTTTCAGGTGATTTTAAATCTTGAGGATGATATCAGCAAGTATGGAGGATCCTACTACAGGAACAAAACTGTTCTGACGAATCTTTGTAACGAAGAATCAATGCTGGCTTTATTGTTCGCGTGACAAAGAGGCTGTATGCATATAAATAAAGGATTTAAAGCGTTAAGTGGATTCTGAACACAATATATATTACTAACTTTCTGAGAGACAAGATACATACATATATGTACATATAACATTTACGTCATTGATACAGTGTGGTGCTGCCATCGTTGCAGGACTATAGAAATTATGCCTTCAGGTTAATAAAACCAGTGCTACGTATACTTTAGATTATTTAAACATATCTTGCTCAAATTCTGAGATCGTATTATGATTAATTGCCAAGCTTCCAGTATTGTTCGTGATTCACGTGATGCATACGTGGGTCTAAGTAAGGACACCGCCCTTCTTGATTAATCAAGAACTTTCTACAACCCCAAGAAATTCACTTTTATCATACGGAATTGCTTCTACTGATTCTGCTCCTCTTTGTTTCGTTTCTTGTCCTACTTTCACGTCTGCCCTTGGTACTCTTCTTTTGGAGTTTGTTGTATTTGAATATGCAAGTTTAAAGGGACTTTTTCTCTAGTGGGATTTAACGGGACTGATATGGCCTGATAGGCCTGCTAGCCCCAGTACGACTTGTGTAAGATACGACTATTTTGACAGCTGCTTCACTATCCAACATGGCTACTCTGTGCAAGGTGAGTATAGTCCATTTTTTCATAGCTTTTTCTCCTGGTATTCTTATAACTTTTTGGATCATTCTCGTGCTTCTGTTAATACTTGTGCTGGGTATGATTCATTGTGATAAAATTTGGTGACCAAGGACACGGTGTCTAGTGGAAATCTGTCCTTATTGGGTACTCAGCTATGATCTTGATATACATAGTTTCTTTTTAGTGTAAGAGGATACGTCGATTTTTTTCTGGGATATAGAGAAAGTCGTTGACGATTTAGGGTGCTGTTATGTAATTGTTGGTTTAATATTAATATGTCATATGCTATCAGTTCATCACTTTTCTATTCTGTCCCTTTGTGCATAGAGTCAGTACTGACATTGTGATCAAGATCTTCAAGATTGTCAAATATTCATCATGAAGGTAATATTGTGACGTTGTCTTGTTTGTATGCTTCTGGATTTGGTTGAGTTTGGGATCATTGTGCGTATACGATCCTTGATAGATTTGTGTTTGCAGCATTCGTAAGGCACAACTCATTATCTTGAGAAGTAACGGCGCACTTGAGGTTCAAGATGTTCGAATCTCCTAGGAGTTTACAGGAAGTCTGTGTTGACTTCATATGTGATAATGTTCATGCACTGTGCGAGGTTCATCCTGCAGAAGCTACTGGAGTAACATTTAGTCCTTTATATGCTACTGCTGTTGGTGAGTATGATCTTTTTATTTAAATAAGAATTTTCAATCATTGACTTTTATTCGTTTCATTTTCATCTTTAATTTGATTTTGATCTTAGACGACCGGTTGGGAAGTCCTGCCTATGTAACCACCACAATTGCACCTAGCTCATTAACCAGCAACGCTCTAGCCTCTGGCTCTCCTTCCAGACTCAGTTTTAAGGATCCTGATGCCTTTTTGCCAACCGAAATATCTGAGAGGCTCCTCTACAGCCTTTGCGAAAAGAAGGCTCTCTCTGATTTGACTATCACCTTGTTTGACTCAAAAAGCACTAGATTAAGGTACACTGTAGATTTTATGAAAGAACCAAGAGACACAGGAAAAAGTATCTAACTTTACTTTACTCTGTAGACATGTGAGACTTAAAGATGCTTCGAGCCTCTCCGCAAAAGGCTTGAAGATACTTCGCGAGCACAAAGTCATCGACTTAGAAGTGAATGGTCTGAAAATTACTGTCAACGATCTGATAAGTTGCCTGGGAGATTGGAGTTTAGAAAATCTACGATCATTGAGTGTGGCTAAGGGTAGTTTTATGGATTGTTCTCGGTAAGTCATCTTGAAATAAGATTCAGCACGTTGGGTCTTATTTGTTTCAGTAATCAATCCATTTGTAGGTATTGTGTCGTTGTGGCCCTTAATAAATTACGTGCTCTCCAAACTCTGAACGTATCTGGAACTGAGTTTAATCGGCATGGTTTGGAGATCGTCGTCGAGGACCTTCCTCTCCTGGAGAACCTAGACATTTCCTGCACTAGAGTTGATGACATAACACCCCTGAGAAAATGTAAAGATCGACTGAAGAGTCTTTCCATGTACAATCTGAAAATAAGTGGCTGTGGCAATCTGATATCCGTTCTGCTGGAGTTGAACGAACTACGCAACCTGGACATCTCCGACGAGAAGGATTCGTACGCCTTCGAAATGTTTGCGCCAGTCAGGTCGAAAATTACGGATTTACTTAGAGCCGTAAATTGTATGCCGCACCTGGCCAGTCTCGACATATCAGGTAGAAGTAAATATAATAGAACCTAGTTCATCTTCTCCTAGTAAAACGACTTCAGTCGAATACTCTATGCAACTCGAAGTGTTTTAAGGACCTCTCCAATTTACAGGCAAGGATGAGATAGACACAAAAGATCTAAAAAGATTTATTAAAGCCCATCCTGATCTGAGGTTCCTGGGCCTGGTGCATTCGGATGCTTGTTACGATGATAGTCTTATCAACCCCATGCATGAGGATTACAAAGCTGATCTAATTGTAAGTCATCCACAAGAACCAGTTGCTTACAAATTCTTCCCCAGGTTCTTATCTAACCGTCCTCTGTACTCCAGGTCAGCGGAACCGCGACAGAGGCTCAGATCCTGGAGTCACTTCGGCGCTATTGGTGTCGTCCCATTTATGTACAGAAGTGTCTTTACAATCTATTTCGGCTGACACCAAGTTTCTCCGAGGCCAGGGTAGACGTACTAAAACTTGTGGTGCTTGGGATGAAAGCTCATCCCCAGGAGTTTCGTGTCCAGATGGCTGCTACGGCATGTCTTTATAATCTAACTAAGGGCGAACTTGCTACTAGAATTCATCCATCGATATTGAAGCAGATAGTGGATTTGACATTGACAGCTATGGAATCGTATCCTAATCACTACCAGCTACAGAAGAATACGCTGTTGACCTTGTGCAGTGATAGGATTTTGCAGGATGTGGCCTTCGACAAATATAGGTCAGTATATAGCTAGCTTGATCAATAGAATAATTTAATGGATAAAAGAATTACAACGTTCGTTCAATATTTCTATTTTAGGTGTGCACGGCTGGTAATGAACTGTCTATCAGCCTTTGATGATACTTCAATGAACCGGATGTCTGTAGCCATCTGCTCCATCCTGGCAGCAAAGATTTCGACCTTGGAGACATCTATGCTAGGAGCACAACCACAATATATGTCAAAACTTTTAACAATGGTGCGCTCGAAGGTCCAGTTGAAATGCGTCGACATCACGATGAAATTTACACTGAGTGCCCTGTGGAATTTGACGGATGAGAGTGCGACAACGTGTAAAGTCTTCCTCGAGGAAGGTGGTATGGAGCTGTTCCTGGAGGTCCTGGAAAATTTCCAGGGTGAATCCAGCGTGGAAACTAAAGTCCTGGGGTTGTTGAATAATATCGCAGAGGTAACAAGACAACGTTGACAAACATTTTGCATCAGGTTCCTCTTGGATACTAATTAAACTTCCACAGGTCAGACATCTTCGTCACAGGCTAATGCAACCCAGGTTCATAACGATGCTTTCGTCCCTCTTGGATTCTGAGCACATAGACGTATCCTATTTCGCCGCGGGTATAGCAGCTCATCTCCTAAGTGACGGATCGGAAGTCTGGACAGTAGTGCCATCTCAACCGACAAGAGCTCAACTATTAGATCAGCTGGCAAATGCAGTGACGAACTGGCAGACACCTCAGGGTGAGATGGTAGCCTACAGGAGTTTTCAGCCCTTCTTCCCTCTTCTTCGATGCTCCGAAGCTTACCCAGTGCAGCTCTGGGCCGTTTGGGCCATTCACCACGTCTGTACAAAGAACCGTGAGCATCTTCTACAGGCACACAACCATAATATTCGTTGCCATACCTTCAACAACCTCGTATAAATCTTTTTTATCTGTTCACAGCAAAACGCTACTGCGGTATGCTAGCCAAAGAGGGTGGTGCAAGAATCCTGGAGGTTCTGGCTGAGGAAAAGCTCGACGGTGGTACCCAGCCAGACGTGAGGTCTCTGTGCCGATCAATCCTGGATGCCCTGAACTCTCATCCATGCTAACACTACCCTGAGAAGAGATCTTGGAACCTTTGGTACGCTAGTCAATTTTAATCCCTTGACCGATTTGCGAAGTCCTCTGATCAACGTCATCCAGAATGATCCAATTGGAAAGGAAACAGACGCATAAGAACATCCTGCACCCTTCAGCTTAGTCAGGACGATACTCTATGGATCCCCGAGATCAGTAAATGTCCACAATTAGAATCGGTAACAGCCACGTGGATGATCGCGTTACCTTCTCGCTGATAAATTCTTAAACGATCTCTAGCGATCGTTATTGCCTTGTTATTAATAATAATGGCGACGCGCGCGTCCCTGTAAAATAGCTAGCTAGCGTCTCCAGGAAGATCGATACGCCCGGACTTGGATCACCGCCTGAGGAAATTCTCCCAGTGATTACGTTCCCTTGTCGAAGAGCCACCTAATAAGTCCGGGTGATTACGCTGAGTGTCCTGGAGTACGTTACGTAACGTTTAACGTTAATCGTGTACGACACACAAGTGATCAATTATATCTATGAAAAGATTAACCCTGTTATTATAAAACGAAGGAGCGGAGTGAGGAAAAAAGAAAATCATGAAAAGTGCAATGAAAAGAAATTATTAAAAAAAAAAAGACAAAGATATCTTATGAAATAGCAACAAAGAGAGGGCTGGATGGTTGTTTAAGAGCGACAAAGAATAACAGACAACAAAATAAACATATATGCAAGTGCTTTTTCAAAACGAAACACCAAAAATCTTATTGAGGCGCAGGAAGATTTGCTTGCTGTGCTTGAAGGAATTATATTTTGGGTTTATTATTTACTATTTCTTTTTTTTTTTTGAAAATCTTAACGTATTTATTCGTTCTATGTAAGTATTACAAGTGTTTTTTTTTTTTTTTTTCGGGGATATTAACAGAGACGGGGGCTGGGGTCTGCTTCAACGTGGTTTTACGCGAAATTCCTTTTTAAATAGCAAAAAGGGAAGGCAAGTTAAGTAATCAGTAGGTAGATAGATAAGACAATGAGTGAGGGACGTGGAGGAAATTAATTCAAAAGAAAGAGAGAAAATGAGGAAGATGTCAACGAAGGTTAAAGGAGTTAGATGACAGAAAGAGAAAGGCAGGAAATAAAGAAACAAAGATATGACTTTGTTATATATATATAAACGCGTGTGTATGTGCCTCTCTTGTGTGTATATATATTATATAACGCAAGGGAAATATAAGGACTCGCCTTCTCCTCTGGACTTTTTCTTTCTTCGTGACTTTTTATAGTTTCTTTTTCTTAATTTTTAAGCTCTTATTTCTCTATAACGTTGCTCCATGGGAAACTCGTGGTTTCGCAGTGTTTGGTAAAATTATTGTTATTTTGCGTCCTTAAAGGCCGATATCGAGATGAGAGGAGAAGATAAAAAATAAAAAAATTGTTAATTCAAACTCGGGTTAAACGTCGAAACGAACGGGGTTGTAAAATATAAAAAGAAATCTTAAAAAAAAAACAGAAACGATTAACGTGCCAAAAAGGCTACAATGTGTTATGTGTGTGTCATTCTATCTATAGAATTTGTTATTCATATATTTATATATATATATTTATTCATAAATATATATATGTATATATGTTCAATAATAGTATGCTGTGTCGCCATGTTCGTCGTGTAGTTTCTAATTCTTGTGATTTTCGTGTGTTTTAACTCGATCAATGCCAGTACGTAATGTTTGTATTTATTCTATACCAAAGAAATGCAATTTGGCCATTGTTCAGTGCAAGAAGAAAAGAAAGAAAAGGATAGAGTAAGGCAAAACGAGTGCCTCTAGACTGTCTTGAGAAAAAACTAAGGGTGATTTCCATCCTTTTGCGTGTGCGAATTTAAAAGGCGTTTCCAGTCTTTTGGGGTCCCAGTCGCAGTGCCCTGCTGCGCCATCTGGAAGGCCCAACCGGAGAATGATGCACTAGGATGGGCTCAACGTCCCAATGCTGATGCTTATCCAGCTTTTTCTCCTCCTCCTATCTCTTTTTTCACTACGAGCGATGCGTACAGAAGCGAGAGCCCCCCTTCCCCATCCTTTCTTTTTTTTATAATCGTTTTCCACTTTTATTTTTCAATAAAGACCGAGGAGAGCGCGCACGGCAATGTTCGAGACGCTCAACATATTTTTGTTTTCATCCTAAGAGGGTGCGCCTGGTCGATTAGATGCAGAGTTTAACCGATTAAGCGCGCCACGTAATCCATATTGTTTAAGGTTAGAAGTCAGCGTGACGTGGAGACCATCCTGAGCCGCGTACTTTGTTATCGACGGCTCGGGATCGTCCGGGTCGTGGCTCGTTATCGCGGTCCACTTTTACTTTACGCAGAGGAAAGAGAGAAAAAAGAAATCCAGACAGAAAGCTCAACACGGTACGACGTAGACCTCCGTCCAACGGCACCGCCCTCTCTAACGTGTACCTTATACTCTAACTCGCAAAGTCTCCGGCTCCGCGTCAGTGCCACCGTCGCCACTACCGTATCCCGCTGCAGCTGCTGCCTCAGTCGTCGAGGTTCTGCGAGAGCAGAAAGTTGGCAGCCAGGTTCTCGTTCTTCTCGCAGGCGAAATATGCCTGGACGACGAGATGCTCCGGGAAGCCAAGAGCCTTCAGCCTTTCGATGGCTTCCTTGTCTTGTGGTGTTACCTGAATTACACCACCACCGGAACCTGCACCAGCACCCGCGACTGCACCACCTGATAAACCACCCTGTGCCGCTGCTGCTGCTACTGCTGCTCCTGTTGCTGCGCTTACTGGAGCACCTTGAGCTCCTGCACCACCAGTCGGACCTACTGGGATGAAGGATTTCTGGTGGTTACTTAGTTTCTTTAAAATAGGGTGATGTATTCTTGAGGTTAGTACTCACCGGGTTCGTTGAGCATGCGGACGAAGGCTTCCTGGTTCTGGGAAATCAGCTGCAGTAACGCTGGATTTGTCTGTCCGATTTGCTGGAGTACAGCGTTCAGGAGTTGGGGGTTTTGCTGGATTACTTGACGCATTTGTTGAAACTGTGGCTGAGTGCGTAAAAATGCCAATGGGTCCTGGCCCTGATCTGCTACTGGATCCTGTGCCTCTGGAGGATCCTCCGGAGGATCTTCGAATAGCTGTGCTGGAATTCCTGTTAATAGGTACTCCACTGCTCTGTCAGGATTGTTAAAACTTGCACGTAATGCTTGTTCGACCTGCTCTCTCTCGTACCTGATTCACAGAAGAGAATGCATTAATCCAATGAACTTTCTACATTTTATCTCTTTTCGATTGGTACTCTTATCTCACCCCATGTCCATTATATTGTTCACCATTGTATTATATTCTTCTCCCATGAGCAAAGCACTTTCAGCTTGACCACCACCACAACCAGGAGCTGCCACTGCTGCAGCTACTGCAGCTGCAGCCGCCGCCGCAGCTGGCTGTTCTTGCTGCGGAACAGCAGCAGGTCTAGGTGCTTCCTGAACTGCAGGAGCAGGGGCAGGTGGTACTGCAGCACTAAAAAATACAAAGAGGTACCTATAACATCGACTAACTATAATTAAAACATTCTAATACCAGATGTAATATATACCTCTGGCTTGTGTGTTCTTTGCTACTGTCTCCCTCAGCCTGTTGCTCTTCACTAGTGCTAGCTGCAGTTCCTGGCTTAGGCTTAGTAACCATAACAACTATAAATTTCTTCTCATCAATATTATATTCACTTAGTGGCTCCTCATCGGTTAATATCTTCCCTGAAAATAAATAACATTTTTCCCCAACATCCACATAAGACTCCAAGATATATCTTAAACAACATATTTATCTAGTGTCCTAAATTTTTCCTCTTGACAACAACAATCTTCATAGATCCATGTGCATGAGTCAGCACATGGTACAAAAATAATAAGCTATACAGTAAAACTCAGGATGACGATACTAATATCGGAGAAATCAGAAACGTGAGAGGTTAAGTAGCAACCAGGGCGCTGACACATACCGGCGTAAATAAGTTTCTGATGTTGAGCCGGAAAGCCTTTTTGAGCTTCGATCTTATCCTTGAGATCCTTAACCTGCAAACAATCATTACATTAACAATACTTATCCCTTTGTTAAATATCGAAATACCGCATAGGACCTCCTCTAAGATCCAGAAAACCATGTCCTATCCGTCCTCCCCGTACTCACCGTTTTCGACGGTTCTATCTCAACGGTGAACGTCTGCTGCTGAAGGTTCTTCAACGTCACGATCATCCTGACCCCCTTTATTAGCTGACTTTTATATTGCTATTCCGCGATCCGGGCACGCGTTTTCTCGCGTATGTTCGCCAGCCAAGACACCACCGTGTTTTGGCGAAGAACTTTTTCCGGCGATGATTCGGCACTGCTTCGATAATTTCCCACGGATCCACGATGAATGCGACATACTCCAAAATATCAAGGCTGATTGTGCTGCATTCTGTACAAGTTGCAGTGTACTAAACGACAATGAGAAACATGAAAAGCGACTTTGGACAACAATTTCCTACATACTGACGTACTCAAGTAATAAATTTTATTGCCTGCATGAATAATCTATTTTAATTTAAACTTTAGTACAGTAAGTATTAATTGTGTTATATAAATGCATTGTAGTGCTTGCATCAACCTCTATTTTCTTTTGTATTTTCGTTACGAATTCGACTTTCTCCAATACGGTGAACAATGCAAATGGTCTTTGTGAACACAAATATTTTATAATGAAAATTCAATTATTTTATACAATAGCACAAGTTCGTATAAAATTATTTAATCTAGTGTAAAAGGATAATTGCATCTCTTGTTTGTTATTTCACTCATCAGGGCCTTCGTTAAAAAGGGCCTTATGGCAATTTATATTTCAACCTATTTATGGATGAGAACCCTCATTCAGGGGTTGGAGTATGATCTGTTGTTTATTTGGCGAGGATGAGAAGGATGTGCGGGGTCTTAATTTCTCATTCTTCGCGAGTGGTGCTCAACTTATTCAGTATGATCCAATAAGGAAAACGCAGCCCTACATTTATTACAAATGGCGACGGTGTAGAGCAGAGTAGCTGTCAGAATTTGTCAGAGCCAGAAGGAAGTTTTGCTAATACAAAGAAATGACGAGCGTTAGTGAAACGAGTTCGTTGCCAAAAACTAAGAAACCTTCGGGTAAGTCTTAAATAAATGTTTCTATATGATTTTATCAAATTCAAGGTAAAATATATTCGGTAGAACACACGAGGCTTAGCGTCCCTTCAACATTACATAATTCCACAGGGTTTTATTGATTTTTTAAAATCGTACTTCTGTCTATTAGTGACTGTTTGTATCTTGTAATTAAAATACGTGTTTACTTATTTAGTTTATGACTTAGTTATGTAGAGTAATTTAATTTTTTTGTCTTATTTTTTCATCAGACATCTTATCTTAAATTTTGCAAACACCAGTATCGAGTGTGACTAACTTGGCTTAGTCATAAATAATTGCTAGTCTTATGTTATTTTAGTATTTGACTGTAATTATTAAAAATTTATTTCACAGACAGTGCATTCAAGCAACAACGATTACCAGCCTGGCAGCCTATCCTGACTGCTGGCACAGTATTACCAACATTTTTTGTCATAGGAATTGCATTTATTCCAGTCGGTATCGGACTGCTATACTTTTCAGATGAAGTTAAGGAACGTTCTATAGACTATACAAACTGCATATCTAATAATACAGCAAGGGATGGAAATCTGACTAAATGTTCTGAAGTAATCGCAACAAATTCCACCTGGGATTGTTACTGTTCCTTAAACTTCACCTTACCATTCGATTTTGGTGGCAAGGTTTACATGTACTATGGCCTTACAAACTTCTATCAGAATCACAGGCGCTACGTAAAGTCTCGTGATGACAATCAGCTTCTAGGCAAATTGAGCGACGTGGTATCCAGCGATTGTGAACCATTTGCCTATGTGGAATACAATGATACAAAAATACCCATAGCACCATGCGGAGCCATAGCAAACTCCTTGTTCAGTGATGAGCTAACGCTCTTCTCCGTAAAACATAATGACTATGTACCTTTATTGAAAACTGGCATAGCCTGGCCATCAGATAAGAACATCAAGTTTCGAAATCCTGAGGGTGACCTGGAAAAAGCCTTTAAGAACTTTGCCAAACCAAAAAACTGGAATCAACCTATTTATAAACTTGACACTGAGAACGCAGATAACAATGGTTTCCAAAACGAGGATCTCATAGTCTGGATGAGAACTGCAGCACTTCCAACATTCCGTAAACTCTATCGTAGAATCGATCACTCTCGTTCAGGATTTACTGACGGACTCCTGGCTGGAAACTATACTCTACATGTCAAATACTGTGAGTACAACAGGTCTGAACGTTATCTAACAAACCATAACTGTGATTCTACTGTCGTTACAGCATACCCTGTGTCTGCCTTTGAAGGAACTAAGAGAATGATACTAAGCACGACTTCCCTCCTCGGTGGTAAAAATCCCTTCCTTGGTATAGCATACATCGTAGTCGGCTGCGTGTGTCTGCTCCTTGGGATAGCGTTGCTAATAATCCACATAAAGTGTTCAAAGAGGTAAGAAAAATTGATATTTCTTAAATCTAATAAGATATCTTTCTCTCCTTTGTTTCTATATACAACATTGTAAATTGATGTAAATAGTAGCAATTTTTTGCACAAGCTCGTGTGCTGGAGACGATGGGGAATACCTCAATTCCGAGAAATACCTTTGTACATTTAAGTAGCGACATGAATGTTACAGAGCTTTTAGACTTTTCCAGCACCGAGGCTTGAGCAGCACTTTATGGGCGTAGCGTGCTATCGAATTTGGCTGTTAATTATCATCAGATATAAAGTATCAGCTTTCAAAATTTTCTCTGTTGAGATACGTCCGCTACGTCATATTAAAAAAAAAGGATGCCAGGATGACAATTAACTCTTGTATATTGTGTATATGTATGTTACGCAGCAAACTAATGTAAAGACGGAGCCCAAGAGAGTATCTTTAGGGCTACCTAATTGTTCTTGTAAGTGTTCGTTGAACTGTGTTACGTCAATATCTTTGTGTAAAAATCAAACGAAAAGAGAACACGTGAAAACCGACTCAGTTCAACTTAAGAGGACGACGAGAATGGTCGCGCCTCAGGGCACCTTATCTGTCAGTTTCAAAAAATCCTGGTGCGCTGCCAGATCCCTGCGACTCTCAAGTAGAATGTCGGGATGGTAATGATAAATTGTTTTTGTGCATGTCCCAGCATGTAAATTTCTGCGACTTATTCCATCGTACTGTATTCTTAAGTGTCCAAGTAATAACCCTCTCATGCTTCATTGTACCAAGATCTTTAGCTGGAAAATATTTGTATTCCTCCAGAGTATTTATATTAAGTATGATACCTGTTCTTACAGCACGAACGAGATAATCAACGTGAACCAGAACACGCCATACCAGTGAAGGAAACCTCCTGGAATAGAAACAATACCTAGGCATTTATTGATTATCCATCATTCAACGGCATGAAGATTCATGTTCGTACATGATCATTCACAGGAAACCTACACTGTGGGCAATAGATAAGAAATGCTGTATAGTCTATTTTGGTTTGACCACCCACAAGTCTGGCAGTGCCTTAATTTATCAACTGGGAGTTGTACGGTGTCACTTCCTATTATTCGATACCTTAATATATGATTAAACCCTGTTGACAGGGTGTGGTGTAGCAGTAAAGAACAAAAAAATAGACGTAAAAGAATGAATTTAATGAAAAATGAACTCACTGCACGCAGTAAGATAACACGTATCGATGTTGCATTAATTATCTCACGCAATGTTATTTAGTTACACTATATTCGGCTGCACAAACTCGTCAGTATTTATGTATTGATGTCGTTTATGTATTTTAAGTCTAAGGTAATGAATTATAGTCAGGTGCTATGAAGTAATATATACACACATATATATATAAGAATATTAAAAATATCTTTGAATCTTTAACCCCTCTCGTCATTTGGTCAGATGTGTACGTTCTATTAACGGAGAGTGAAAGTGAAGTTTGAAAATTAGGGGAAGTCCCGCCCATGAGCTTCCATTGGTCTCCCATATACTAGAGTACCCCGCCTAAACCCATTGAATTCCTCGACTCCGCTTCCATTCGACATTTTAACCTAGTCCCCTCTGCACATTTCACCTAACCTAAGCCGACAAGCCTAGCCAAGCTTTAAAAGGTTTTACAAAAAAAAGAGCAGGAGAAAGAAATTGAAACATCTGTGCATTCTCAAGATTTAAAAGCCGCCATGCTGTCTGCAGCACTACCAACAGTTGGTCGACAAATGATACAAGCAGTTGGGTCACCTGCTCTTTAAAGTCATTCTAATTTTGGTTATGTTATGTTTCTTTACTGACTTTTAATCAGTACAATCAATTACGTCTCAGATATTTAATTAACGTTCCCACGAATGTGCCAGGATGGTAAAAATTATCAGATAACTGCGTTCAATATCTGAAAAGCAGTAATATCTGTAATGTAACAGAGATAAAAATAAACAATAGAATTAGCAATAAAAGCATAATAATAGCTAATCCGAGCTTGAATACGCAGAGAATAAAATGATAGTTCAGCTTTCAAGGGTACGTCATTCACATGGGGTGGGAGAGATAGTGTCGGCGTCGTAGCGGGGATAGCTGATTGTAAGTAGAGGGGGATCCTCTATAGGTTTTTGTTTGATCGTTTATGACGTCAGTGGTCTTGCGACCAATGAAACCGTTTGTTTCCGTGTTTTAAGGGGGGTCGTCCCCGTAGCGCAGGGCCACCTCATAACGAGAATATCCTATGGGTGAGTCTTTGTCGAGAAATTATTTTGGATTTTCGCCTGATTAAAGCGTGCCGCGTGCAAAGGGGCTCCCTGGGTGTTCAGACGAGGTCGGACCTCGTGGTCGGCTAGGTCGACGCCAATCCTCCATGTGACCGTGCCATTTGGCGCCTCGTATTTTGACGAGGAACGCCTTTTATATCGCGACGCGGCCATTTTTATTCCACATCAAGGAGCAGTACATTACTCGTTTACCTCGTGAACGACGTAACGTCTTCTCTTCGTCTTATCTGTAAGACATCACCTCGTGATATCGTTTATCCCAAGACTATCGGGAAGCTGACGGCTCTAACCCCTCCGGTTACCTAGAAAGACACCAGGAGTATAAAGACTGTTTCTTCCCCTGTGCGGTGCCACGCTGGCTTTTTCGTTAGTCAGAGCTCTTCCCTATTCGCGACCATTTACCTTTCTCCTACCTCTAGCCTTCTCGTGAACGAGTATACGAGAACGGGGCGAGGTCTCGGCTTCTCCTGTGGCCTCGTTTTAACGTGTTACCTACGCTACCCGGTAACTGGCAGCCAGCGGTGTACGAATAGCCCAAGGAGCCCTTTTTAATATTGAGACTTGTGTTTATATCGGTAGATATTTATTCTGCGGGAAAAATTGCATGTAAACATTGGTGTTGTAAATGTTATTGAGTATCGGATACCTTTTGCTTTGACACTTTTACTGCGGGACAAGATCATTATCATTTATGGGACCTTACTCCGGGGGAACCCCCTTGTGGGTGGAGCCACATTTGACGGCCCTGACTTGTAGTTTCTCCCTCCACTGTTTGTTAAACGGCACTCAGCCAATTTCTCCCCTCCTGTCTCTCCTATCCCCACGTGGACTATTCTCACTGACCAATAACGTGCAAGGCCCGCAAGCTATGGACCTCGCCCATTGGTCGGTGCATAAGGGCGAGGGCTTGGCCTCTCTCTCTCCTGGGTAGGGGACCTTTAAAAAGGTCAATTAACCTTTAACCCGGTCACGAGGAAGAGCCCTCACTGCTACGCGCTTCGCGAACCAGACACTTCCTTCCAAACGCTCGGACGGGAACGATCGTCTTGCGGTTTCTTTCATCGGTTTTAGGGTCACATGCTGTCTGGATAATTCTCCTTCCGGATCCTTCTTTTTTCCTTCTTTATCGCAAACACGTATCTACCTTCCTTAGCGCCCTGTTACTATTGGATTACGTGCCAGACGGGAATCAGTGAATGAGACTTTGTTGCTGACAGTATTTCATTGTGTATTGTATCTGGCTGTTTCTCTGGAGTATTTACTTTCCATTGTGTCAACGTGTATTCAAATATTTCATGTTTACTTGATGCTCATAACTATTCAATCAAATAACATAACCTGTTTGAGGTTAACGATTGTAGTATACAACCTGTCGGGAGTCCAATACTCGAATTCAATCTCGTAGTTATTTCCAGTCATAACAAAATCAATTATAGTTGACAGATGGAAAAATTACAGCGAAACACAATATATTTGTCGGTGTTGCGTGACAGACGGAACGTAGGGTCTTCCAGGTACTATGTTCTTCCCTGTACGACTTTCCCGCCATGAGTACCTTCCATTATAGTAATATTCCTTATTTATGTTGGCAGCCAATAAATATATCTACTTGGCCATCGTTCCGTTCCCTCGACACATCAGCACACCGAATTACGTAGAATAATCATCCCGTGTCCCACTGGCAATTATCCCAGGTAGAAAGATCCAGAGAAACTGGCCTTAAATTGGAGAGTCTGTTTACTGGCAGACTCGTGCACCTTCCCGCCAGACTATTATTGAATGGGATTCACAGCCATGAATGGACCCGATCAGTCTAGGGTCTTATCAATTCGAAACGTTGGTATCCCTGACAAATACATGATGGCCGTTGTCCCCGAGCAGTGAAACGCGTACACGGTACCGTCGCGGACGCGGAAGCCCTCGATAGTCTCAGTGCCCGTGTCTGTTTTTCCTGTTGATTTTTTCGAAAGAGCCCACTGGAGCCCTCTCGTGTCCTCAGTACAGAGGTCAGGATCGCGCCAAGCCAGTCACCAGGAAGTCTCGACGGCAGGCGAAACCCCGCGGCCCTGGCGAAACCGCGTTTGCCGAGGTAATATTGGCGATTTTTCGGAGCGGACGCTGGCTGCTTCGTAGACCTGTGAAAATTTATCCTGCCCATGGGGATGCTTCTCCAAGATACGTGTCAGCACCCTCGGATTGGATATTCCACTCGGGCTCGCGTAAATTTTCTTTTGTTTACGCCTTGTCACTCGAGCTTTTGTTGTGTGGGATCGCGCGCCGCTGTCCTGTACTGAAAGGTGGACGTGTTGATGCACCCTGTGCATGCGCGTATATGTACGTTGGGAAACTCATCTGTGTACACGTTGCCTGTGGCACGTATTCCTCGTACACATGGATACGATGCGATAATATAACCTCAAAAGTCTCGTATTACCTTATTATTTAACTGGGATATATTGTTTTATGGGAGAAATAAGATTGGAGCCCTTTTGGTTATCCTGCTTCTACGCAGGGTCTTCCTGTGTTGAGATTTTCAGTGCGTGGAATGTTCAATGTATTTGGGGATTGATTTTATAGTTGTTGTGATTGTGCGTAACTTGTTTTTATTGATTTGTTGCAGGAGCAAAGATAAAAGTCAGAGTCCCCTGCTCTGGCACGTGATCAGCGAGGAAGGAATACTGTCTCAAGTTTAAAGAACGTTTTGTTGTGATGATTAAGATTCTGTGGTGGCATTGAACGGTCAAACAATGCCGGCCAATTACTTCTCTCTTCTGGACTTAGGATAGGTTTACATTCTGGGACAACGGTTCCCTGAGGTTTGTAAAGGCTGTGCTATGAACAACGAGGAAATTCACTGCGTAACAGCTAAATGGATGAGAACTCAATGCAAGTGCAACCTAACCATCATGAGCACGATATTCAACGCACAGCCATATACTTGTTCCTCAATGGATAATGTTCCGTACAGAGGGAGACATCCAGCGTACTGTTAGATTATATGTGATACCTGTCCCTACCGAAGAGACTTCTATATTGGCTATTTAAGGAACATGCCCCACGTGTATACGAGAGGCAGCTGAGACTAGAAAGTTACATGCATGTTTGGTGCAGGCGACGTTGGTCGTAAACGCGTTGAGTGGCGCCGTAGCGCAAATACCCATAAAGAATTGGCAACAGTGAAAACTCCTGCAGAAAGGTGATCCGGAAGAAAGTCTACGTGGATCGTCCTATAAGCGCCGGTAAATGTTATCGACGGCACGTTGTGTCACGAGGAGAAGGAAACCAGGGTAAAAGGGTGGCTGGACGCTGCCTGGGGTTGCGTGGGGCTGCGTGGGCATGCAGCAGCCTCAGTCACGCCCTCTCCTCGGGGACTCATCCTCTACAACATCCCCGACTGCACGTCGCAACAATCCTGTCGCGGTACTCACTCATCAGCAGGTACTGTACATCAGGTCCTACAAATTCATAGGAAATGATTTGCCTAAGTTTCTTATTACGTATTATGTCTTACAGTTGCAACAGCTGCAGCAGCTGCAGGCCCAAAATTCAACCGGTCAGCCATTGACCTTTGCTCTCCAGCAACCCTCGAACAATGTGAGTTCACTTTAAAATGTCCATTCAAAGATACAGCGAAGAATACCTGGTTCAATTTTTCTTGACATTAATGCATTTTTGTATGTTTACAGTCCCAAGAGCAGGGCAATGGCTCGGCGAGCGGTAATCACATAGTCTACTTGAATCAGGTGAATCAATTGAATCAAGGTAGCATCAATCACTCGGGGACTGGTATGGGCCTACCCCCGGCCGCCCCCACTTTCGGGGTGGGCCTTAATATGGGACTGCCTCTATCATTGTTAAACACAAGCCTCACCTCGCTTACCTCAAACGCGATCACCACGTCGAATCCATTGCTCAACCTGGGTCTACCTGGGATAAACACAGGCCTCACGGCCATCAATCCCAGCCTGAACGCTTTGAACTCCAACTTGACCACCATCAACTCCAACCTGAGCTCGAACCTCCCAACGAACAGTATCGGCACAGGACTCTCAAGCCTTGGTCAAGATATCAACAGCGCCAACTCAGGCATAAGGAGTATCAGCTCAGGATTATCTGGTATCAACACTGGATTGACCAGCGTCAACCCTAATCTGACCAGCCTGAACTCTAGTATTAACCAAAATTTGGGAACTCTCAATGCGAACCTCTCAAATTCATCAGGAGTATCGAGTCTGAACACCCTCAATCCTAACAACCTCAACAATACGACGAATATAAATTCAGGCTTGAACCAGGGCCTGAATCAGACCCTGAATGCCCTGACGACTGGACTCACGCCAAGCAGTATCAACTCCAGCAGTGGAAACTTTCCCTTTCAGACGATCCAGAGTATCCAGAGTATAGCGCCACATATCGTCGGCTCAAACATTACCCACGTACAGAGTTCAGTCTCACAATTACCCAGCTCTGGAGTAGTGTCTACCTCAACAGTGTTCACAAGTGCATCGAACGGTCCAATACTATCCGCAGCTACCAATACAAATCACCCTAATGTGAATCATCCAACGAAGATAGCACACTTAGGTACCATGCACTCGAGTCTCTCAGGTACACCACCTTCTTCGGTGCAGCACATGTCTGTCTCGAATGATCCCGGCTCTACCCTGGGCCACGTGTCGTCCCTGAGCTCGACACACGCGAGTTTTCAAGCTCAGAGACAATTCTCTCAGGGTTTGACATCCTCAACGACGTTGACCAGCGCCAATCAAACATCAGCGGCCATGAACAGTCTTAACACAGTGAAATCCATGCAGAGCATTCAGAGTCAGAACATTAGTTCACCGGGTAGTCCCTTCTCGATACCGCTCAAGAGCCCTGCCTCGAATATTGCACCACCTACTCCAAGCCCAAGTCCCAATAGACTGCTGCTGCGTAGTCCTGCCTCGAATTCCATACAGTCCAGTAGGAATAGTCCAAGTCCTGTCGCGACCTCAACCTCCAATACGAACTTTAGCACGCAGCTTCAGAGTCCTATGCAGAGTCCAATGAGCGTTGGACAAATACAAAGTCCTGCGCCGAGCCCTTATCCTCCTGCGAAAAGTCCTCTTCATCTGAGCAGTGGAAATACGCTGAACAACAGAAGTCCAGCGCCTGGAGGAAGTCCTGGACCACCTGTGGTTAGTATTCATATTGGCATTTAATAAAAATCTCTACGTACTCCTAGATTATGTTTAATTTAATGAATTCTCTTTTATCCTTAGGTCAGACCTAATACTCCCATCCTACAGCAGGGTATGCAAGTCTTGCAAATTATCCATGGTGCTCCTCAGGGTTACCAACCGGCTTCAACCCAACTTGTGACTCGTACACATCTAATTGGAAATCAACAAATTCAAATAGCGACAGCGAAACCAGCTAAACAACCACCACAGATTTTACCAAAGCCACCGAATCAACAAACTGGTGGTACACAACAGAAACAACAACGGGTAGCCACTACTATAACGAGTCAAGTACGTAAAGAACATCGTGAAACAACGATAAAAGAATATTATTAAGTCACTCACTGTTTTCATTATCCACGTCCAACAGATGTCCCAACAAACTCAACCTCAGCTGGTTCTGGCGAGTCCTCAGCCGAATCCTAATACGGCCACGATGATCCCCACTGCCCAGGGTCTCCTGCTTAACCAGGTCACTACCTAAAACTTTCAAAATTCTCATAAAAAAAGCATGTCTATCGCTCGCACGCTCGTTCAATCATACGTAATCGTCTTCCGAACGATCGCAAAGCACGGTTCAGCAAGAACAGCAACAAAAAAAAGGAGAGTACAAGAATTTATCACGACGCGATATCTTCCTCCATTTAAGTCACGTAATCAAAATCATTTTGTGCCTGTATCCCCAATTTGTCAGCCTTGTCTATCACAGAACCCGGTGCAACAAAGCATGTCCTGTATATAAATATAAATGGCTCGCTTTCATGCTTACTGCTTGTTGGACAAATGAAATTTGTGTGTACTCACAAACAAACATACATATATATAAATAAACAAGAGGGAACGGTGATAAATATCAGAGAGTAAGAAAGGGGAAATAAAAGGAATATTATTGACACACACACACACTCACACACAAGTATACTGTAAGGACAAAATATGGAGAATGTCACGGAGGGTCACACTTGACGAGCAAGTCGGCCATTTCTCATCGCGGGTTGCTCATTACGGTTTTTTGGTTGGGTTTTTGGTACGTAGGTTCTGCCGTCGTCCGGGCCCGTTATCGTGCAGCAACAGCCTGGTGGCGTTCAGCTGATCCTAAGGACCCCAGCGAACGCCCAACAGCAAACGCATACCGCACAGGTGACGGTTCATCCATTACTTTCATTCATTCCTCATCATACTCATCGCTTATCTTTCTCAACTATCTTTACCTTATTGTTTATTCGTTTTTCGTTCTCTTTTTTTTTTTGTTACCTTAATACGGGAAACAATTTTTTTTTCTAACTGTCACTCCTGTGTACTCTATTGTATCCTATCCAGCAATCTCTATCTCCTATTTAACCTCGTGTTTTCACGTTCCAGCGTTCTCTCTTATCGCTTTAAGATTTTATTCTCTCTGTCTCTCTGTATGCTGAAGGAGGGGATGATGCAATTTTTAAATTCATTTATTAACATTGTCAATCACACGTGATACGTTTGAACGTGAAAATATATATTTGCGTCCTGTGTGAATGATTCGTCGCTTTTAAATGTTCATCGTATTGAATATCCGTGATTACGGAAGCCTGGACTGTCTCCGGCATGAACTGTTCCTTCAGTGAACTCTGTCAGTGCGTTCAACGAGAGATCGCGAGATAAAATCCCAGAAAGCTGTCTCGATGTCTTCCTCCTGTTGATACGAATGATTGTTACCTTGTGAATTGAAAATTTTGTTTTAACAGCTCACCCAGCAGCAGCTCGTCAGGGTCGTCACCGCCCAAGGTATGCAGCTGCAAGGTCTTGCTCCAGCATTCTTTGCTGTACCTAATGGATTTCCACCACCTGCTGCACCTGTTATCAGGCATGCACCATCCAGTCCGGCACCACGTGAGTCACTCAACTAAATGTTTATATAACCTATTAAAAATTTGTCAAGGCGACGATGACGATGAACGATTCATTCTGATGTTTCGCAGCTAACTCAGGAAGTGGCAATCCAATCGTCATACAAAATGCAATGGTTCAGAGTCCTCAGCCTTCTCAGATCGCTCAAGCAAGTACGACAAGTACAACCACAAACCCCACGACAAATCAGCACACAACAGTGGATCAGAGTCTTTTACCGCCGCCGAAGAAGAAGGCTAAGAAGAAAAAGAAGACTAAGAAAAAAGATGAGGAACCGCCGAAGCTTGATCTTGCCAGTATCATGAAGATATCCGGTATAGGAGATGACGATGACATCTTCGACAATGATCTCGCCACGGAAGCGGAGATGTCTGGTCAGCTGCAGATGCAGCAGCAAGTGCAGGTGCAACAGCAAGTACAAGTCGAGCAGAATCCTAGTCTGGGACAATTGTCTCCACAAGTATCGATGTCTACCTCCAGTCAAAATTCTGTCCAAGTATCGATCTCAAATTCTACGGGCGCTCAGAGTCAAAATAGTCAGCTAGTTGCTCAGCTTCAGATGCCCGTGCAGAATACGGTCTCAGGACACCTTAGACTAGCCGTTGGAGAAGACGGACGTGTCGTTCTCCATCATGCACCTGAGCCTAATCAACCTGAGTTAGATCACGCAACGGCACAGGCTTTAATAAGATCCCTGACTCAGGGTACGGGACAAAATTCTCAGATAATATCCCAGCTCCTGGGACCGTCCACGCCTTCAGCCACTGTACAGTCTAGATCAAAATATGCAAAGTCCCCACTGTCCAGTGCATCGCAAGCCACGGGGCAGATTCTGAGTCCCACAAACTCTCAGAACGTGACTCCAGCCGCTAGTCCTCAGCACGTGCAGATTTGTACTAACCTCAATTCCGCACAGAATACCTTGGGTACTCTGAGCACGTCACAGAGCTCATCCAGCAATTTATCCACTCAGACCCTGGTCACTACGCAGAGTCCCAATATTCAGATCTCTATGAATGTCAATGCTCAGACACTTCATACCACTAAAAGTTTACAAACGCCGTGCAGCGCATCGTTGCAAATCGGTGAAACGTCATCCACAAAGGCATCGTGTCCGAAGTTCACTGTGCAGGGCTCCAGACTTTCAGGAAGCAATCAGTCGAACACCGCACAGTCGCAAAATCATTCCCAGAAGAATACCCACGTGAGAATGTCCGGTACGTGTTTGAACGCAGGACTGCATTCGATATCCGGAAAGTTCAGCCAGCAACAGAATGCTCAAACATTGTCAAAAACGCCACAAACAAATCCGGTGACGCAGAGGAATATCAACAAGTCAGGACACGGTATGCAGCAAATTGGAATTCAGCAGGACGGCTCTTGTCTTCAACAGAGTTCATCACTGCACCAGCAGAATCTTCATCAGCAACAAATAATCAGCCAAAGTGTACAGACACAAAACGTGCAGCACGTCTTCGAGCAAAGTCTTCAAAGTCCTTCGAACAACGTACAACAATCTCCCGGTGGTATCATGCAGACTTCTGGTGTACAGCAACACGCCATCAACGTTCTCCAACAACAGAACAACTCAACAACTGTGCAGAACATGGAACAAAGTCTTCAACAAGGAATCACTGAACTTCATCACGTTCAACAAACTATGGGCAGCGTTCAGCAACAACAGCAACAACAACAGCAGCAGCAGAATATGAGCGTGCAGCAAAACGTGAATTTACAGCAACAAAAAGTTCTGATATCAAACGTACCGTGTTCGATTGCTACGCAACAGGTGGATACACAGAATTCAATTTCAGTGCAAGCAGGACAACAAAACATATTAATATCCAATACTCCTTGTGCATCGAACGTGTCCCAGAATCAGACTGAGAGCCAGAAAATGCAACAACAACAACAACAGCAACCGCAGAGTACAAACGTGCTTAATTCCGCAGCCAGTACCATTCTAAACAACGCTCCGAAAATCACACCAGAGATTCTAAATGCTCTCAGCAATCTTAATCCTAACGATCAGCTTCTGATAGCCAATGCGAATGGACAGATGCAGGTTATCAGTCAACAGCTTCTGCAACAGTTCCTTGCTGGTCAATTGAACGCCGCTCAGAATCAGCCTCAGCAACAGAATCAACAGACACAGAAAATTGTGATCGGTGAACCTGACGCAAGCAATCAGAATCTACCTGGTGTTCAGATAAACACGCCAACCAGTCAAATAATAGTGAACAGTTCCGGCGGTACTCCTACTATACAGAACAACATTCAAAACATCGTTGTTCAAGCTGCACCCTCGCAGATGCCTCACCAGATTCAGATACAGAACTCTGGATTCCCAAGTCAGTTCATCGACAATTTGAATCAGCAACAAATAAGGAATCTTGGTAACAATCAGCAGGGGAATGCAAGTTCTACGCCGAAAAAGGCGAAGGTCGTGAAGAAGGCTAAGGTCGCTGTGTCTTTAGCGCATTCTGTAGCTACTAGCCAGGTAGGTTCATCCTTATGACACAATATTTTTACATTTGTTCTTTTGTGCTTTGATATTGACACTTTTTACTATATTATTCTCCTTTTATTACTTACAGGCTTCGAAGACTGTCAGTGTCTCAAGGCCTACTATGGTGACGACATCTACAGCTACGTCGCAAGTGAAAACGGAGACACCAAAACCTATAGGTTTTGTTGCGCAAAGTACAAATTTAACTAAATCCGACCTGAATGTTGCGAACGGGCCACTTAGTGCAACTTCGCCAGGAATTCAAGCTACCACGCCTTCGAATGGTCAAATGGTTCAGAGGGTACAGACCATTCAGTTGCCAGCGCAGAAGCAGCAAGTGCTTAAGAACATACAGGCGCAGATACAAACAATCCTTGCCAGGAAGCCGAATACGCAGCCTGAACAAACTATCCTCACGAAACTGTACCAGGAACAGGCCAGGATTCTTGCCAGTGGGAAGGTCATCAGTTCTACGTCTCATCCTGTGAATAGCGTAAGTACTTGTTCTCCTGGAAGTAGATGCTCTGGTTGAATTTGTTGCGCAACAGTAGTAAATGATTAAAATTTTTGTTATTCAGGGTTCGGAAGCAACCATCAGCATGAATGTTGTTTCTACTGTGATACCTACCTCCCAGACGCAGAGCAGCTGCAAGAATCAGACCTCCACCGCGCAGACCCAAACTCAAACGCCTACGTCGGTCGTGACGATGAACTCACAAAATCCAAATCCTGGTTTGCCAATGAGCATGCCAAGTATTTCAGGAAATTCCAATGCCTTTTTGAGTAATTTATCGGTAAGTTTTGTTTTGGTTTAAAAATAACTTTTTTAATAAAAAAAAAACATTTATCATTGTTATCGTTTTTTAGGTGCAGCAAGGCGCACAGAGTATGCCAATTGTCTCGACGCAGGTTATGCAGCAGCAGCAACAACAGCAGCAGCAACAAAACAAACAACACGGAAAATTCTATCAGAACCATTCCGGACAAATTCTTAGTCCTTCGCCAACAACCCAGACCTTTCATTCTGCGAATGGTACAGCTACTCCGATCCAGGTTGTAACACAACATAGTCAGCAACAATCAGGAACACAACAATCAACCCAGTGCCAAACGGATCCTCCTCTGGATACAAAGACTAGCATCCAGACACCAAGTCCTGTTAAACAGGAGATGCCTTCTCCGATTCAGATCCAGGTACAGACTGGCTCTACAGCGGGACCAGTTACACTGGCCTCCCCTAGGATGGTTGCTAAGGGTTCCCAGAGGATACAGAGCCCTGTCAATACATCTGGGAACAATTCGAAGCAGCTTGTTAGTCCTGGCGGTATATCCAGTCCCCTGGTCAGTCCACGTCAAGGAGTCAAGAGAGCAGCAACCAGCCCGATTTGCAGACAGATCAACCGTGGAGATCTGTAAGTTGTTGTTTGTTGTTGCTGCTACTTTTTTTGTACTCATTCTGGGTGGGTTAGTACAACAATACTCTTCTGGGTTGGTTCCTGTATAGATTGGAACAACAACTTAAAATCGATCAAAATGGCGCTACCAATCCTGACGTAAACACTCCATTTACCAGCAAGAGGGACGCCTGCAAAAGGTTGGTTAGGTATCATTGCTTTAATGAGCAAGTGCTGAGTGCGAAGGATCTGGCCAAGGCTGATGAGATATTCGAGGAGACTGCCAAGCATTTACTCAGCAAGTTCAACTCCATGATGAACAAGTACACATACCTTCTGCTAATGGAAAGCATGGTAAGTATTGCAGAGGCAATGATGAGGGAGAGAGAAAAAAAGTGCAAAAGAGAAATATACGACACTTACCAATCATTTTTCCAGAGGGAAGTTCGGACGTCAGAATTGATGATGATCGACAGGACTTTCGTAGCTGAGGAACAGAACATCCTGAACAGACTACGAGAACAGGAAGCCAAAGTGAATGGTAAGTAAATTTTGTGAATCGTCTGAAAGTCTCCTATTGAGTACCTAAACGGACGTCCAATGTAAATCTTCAGAGGAATTCAAGAAAGAAGAAAAACCTCTGGTACCTAAGGTAGAGCCTGGTCTATCAGAAGACGTAAAGCCCAATCCGGCACCCATCCTGAGTAGCATGTCCGTGAAACGGGAGCTCGAGGAAGAGTTTCCGGTTGCTGGACTATCCGCCGAGGTCGACACAAAACCCCCAATAAAGTCTGCGAGCTGCACAAGCGGCGATTACGACGAGTGGCTCGAGATTCAAAAGGAACTAGGTGTCTACCCGAGCGTAGAGACGTCCAAGTGTAAAAGTATCGGCGGTGGCGCCACTAGCGGAAGTAGTGGCGCCACCAGCGGGACTAGTGTATCCGGTGTAAGTAGTAATAGTGGTACCAGTGCTATCAGTGCTAACTGTGGAACAGTGTCTCGACACGCGCGATTCGAAAGGACGCGAGCCAACGGTGAATATCGTGCTAGTGCCTCCGGACCAAGTGCAACCTCAGTATCTGGTGTAATACCCACGAGGGACTGCGAGCAGCTCTCGGAGAGACGTTGGAGTAGCGCTACAGACCTGGAGCGTGACCTCCTCGATGACACGGATAGTCTGGACGGGCTGGCCCTTCATTCTCACGCTCAGTGTCCAGGTACGCTCCAGCTTAATGATAATGAGAACGAGCAGGAGGAACACGACGACATCACAGCCCAGGTACAGTCGGCCATCGATAGTATACTTAATCTCAAGCAACGACCGGCCAATGCCATCAACTCCAGCGGTACGGCTTCCACCACCGGCTCTTCAGCATCCCAGAGCGATTCCAAGGATGCTGTGCTGGACCAGGCTGTGCGCAGCATCCTTGGCTCGTGACCCCCCTTTAAAAAAGTGTGCTAAATAGTCGACTGTCTCACAATGGACTCGTTGCTATCCTCACGACCTTGTATCGGGAAGGATACGATGAAGCAATAACCCACGCGAAGCCCTCCACCAGGGTGCGAGTCTCCTCCCGTACACGTTGTATAATGATCCTCCGGGAGTCTCTTGTTTCTGATCTCGCTCTCTGGCAATAATTATTTATACACTCTCGAGAGCCTACTTATAACAATCTGTACATATTTATGTGTCTTTGGCGTACTGTTCTTTCTCGTTTCCTTTTCTTCACTGTTCTTTCTTTAACACACAATATAATATGTACGCACGCGAGATGAAACGTCGTCGGTATCGTATCCTTGCACGGGCACCGGAGGATCCTCCGGGCTGGACAACCTGGAGGGCTGGCTGATGGTTCTTTTAGCGGCTGTATATTATTTTAAATCGAATAAGAAGAAGGGAATCTGGTTCTTAGGGTAGCTAGGTGATATGAAAGAGAATTCGCTCAGATACTTTTGACTCTGTCAGTTTCTATAATGTAATTTTGTATAAAGCAGCTATTTAAAAGATGAACGATTTATTCCAATTAAAGCTATACTAGTAGAGGTAATCGATGGAGAGCATGAGAGAGAGAGAGAGAGAGAAAAGGTGAGCACTAAGTGACTGAGAGACAGAGAGAGAGAAAATGTGTGTGTATGCTACAGTACAGAAGATAAATTTTAAAAAGCGGATACTTAAGAATGGGTTGGTGGAAACAAAAAAAAGTAACAAGAATTGTAAATACGTTTTTAAACTGTATTATTATGGAATATTGTTATTGAGATACGTTCTCGGATTTATTATGTATACATACAATTGTACTATCACCATCATTCGTCACTCGTCATCGTCATTCGTCTCGCATTGGGAATGCAGAAAGTCCGACAGTCATAATTACGTAAGGCGTTTATATTGGAAAACAAGAGCAAAAACAAGAATCGAATACGTAATGTATGGATTGTATATATATACACACGTATACACTCTTGATACAGAACTATTTGATTGCTGATATGTCCTTTATTATTATTATTATTATTATTATTTACTATTAACACTTTTATTTCTCTCTCTTATTATTTATTCAGCTAGTTTCCATTTACTGAAAATTATCTATCAGCGTCGATAATATTGTTATTTATTCTATTTGCGATTCGTCTTTGGTTTCTAAAAGTTTCTCTTTTATCTTGCTGGCGACTTGTCCGTTTGTCCCTTGAATCTTTTTTTATCATATCGATCGATGACGAGAGCCACGCATCCTTATCAGCGCATTCACGCACACAGCAGTCTGACATACGAAACGGAGAATCAAAGAAAGCTAACTGACAGTTGCTTAATTGTATACAAAGAGAAAGAAAAATAGAAAGTCGAACGTCATCTTGTTCGGTGATGAGAATCTTTTTTAAAGAGAATCTTTTGCAGATGCGTTTACGTTGCCGGCAGCGGGGCAACGTGAGCGTTGTTGTTGTAGTAGTACTTAGGCCGTTCGCGGTATACAAAAGCAAAGAACAAAAATGATTGTTCATCAGGAATGTTAAAATGCTACTTTTTATCTGTGCGTAGAGAAGGAAAGTAAATTCACTAGAGCACGAGGAAATGTACGACGACGTATTAATTGCCGTACAAGAATCTGCGCGAAGACAAGTCTATTGTATCTTGTTGTCGCGTAGCAAAGGAATTTTTATACAACACAGCGGACAACGCGTTGTTTGAACGTTTTTTTTCTTTCTTTAAATTATTGACTAGCCTAGCAATTTTTATGAACAGAAAAAGACACAGATGCAATGTACGTTTCCTCGTTCTGACTTAAAATAGCAAGATTAGTGCATATATGTTTTATATTCCTTTATCCTTTCCTCGAGCTTTTTGTTGTTTCTTCTAATTTATACAAACGACGTAACTGGCGTCTCTCACACTCTTTTTCTCTCGTTGATAATCCTTTTATTTTATTGTACCTCGAACTGTTGTAGATTCGCTCTTTTTCTCTTCTGTCTCTCTCTCTCTCTCTCTCTCTTTCTCTTTCTTTCTTCTTGCTTCCCTTGTTTTGTCGCAAGAAACAAAGTAATCCAAGACTGACGTTATATACAGATAAAACAAAGCAGAGACAGCTGAGCGCAATAGTTTTGCGAATGCCGATATTACGATATATATGTATATATACGATGATTATGGATACAGAAACAAAAGGAAGAGAAACGCATATGCTAAAAAAAAACCATACACTGTACATACATAACAAAAAACAAAAGAGATGCGTGCATGTAATACACGATCATTGAAGGAATCCTGGGTATATTTGAAAATATCTTTTTTTTAGCGCAGCTACAAAATTTTCACCCCATCACGTCCCACCACCCACACCTGTACCCACAAGATGACATTTACGACCTCTTAATTTTATCATTCTGTATGTGCTAATTAGGAAATAATCAGAGATTCGTGTCCTCGTTTTCTTTTAATTTTCTTTTTCTTGTCGCCTCGCTGACCGGATAAATATTAGTGACGTTTATCATGTTTTTCCACGAATCGATGCACTAAGATTTTTGTGTCTAATGGTTATTAGATACTTCGTCAGGTTTTTGCGTATCTTGTGAAGATACTTGGTTAGTAACGATAGTATTTTTGAAAATTTTAATTGCCCACGCGTACTGGGAGCTTTTTGATTGACTGGGTTTGAGAGCTAATAAATAAATGAAATCATCCGCCGTCACTGGCTCGTAAACTTTCCTCACATATATGTAAATATAATATACATATTATACATATATATATATATATACACAGATAGATATATTATTGTATGCGTGTGACGTGTGTTCCTTGTATATAAACATATATATATGCTATGTATATGTATATATACAATTGTAATTAGAAGGAAATTGCAAAAAAAAAAGAAAAATGAGAGGAAAGAGTCTATGCGATGGCTGCGATTAGGGAAATAGAAGAAAAAAAAAGTAAAATTGTGTCGACGAGAAAATTCCGGTGAATCGCGAAAAATTCTCTTTGCATTTCTCAATGTTTCTTTTTTTATTTTATTTTTAACGTTTAATTCCGCTCCGCGCGCTTACTGCAGTGATAAGAAGAATTATGCAAAGAAACGTTCTCTTGTAACGACAATTGCGATTGCGGTATTATAGGCTGTGCTCAAGGGATTACTCCGGAATATTCTCTGCAGTTGAGGAGCGGGAAATTTGATTGAATGAGAGTGTGAGAGAGAGAGAGAGAGAAATAAAAAAGTAAAAAATGTAAAAGGAAACGGAGAACAGTCTCTTCGGATCTTGAGTGATTTTTGAGCGCGCAACGAGTACGAGTGCGAGGTATCGAAATAACACCAGGTGAAAATACAAATGAAAATCATCACAATAATATAACGGCAAAAAAATACAAAAACCCAGTGGCAGGCTACTACTAGCTATGTACAATTAGGTATTATAGAGATATTTTGAATTCTTTTTTCTTTAGTATACCATAAAAAACCCACTTTTCCTCATTCCCACCAGCAACTATCCATTACCATACCGCCTACCTTACTTACCCGCCAAAAAAATTCCATTCAATGATATCCGTTTTATCCCTCCGCTAATACTTTAGCCCTCTATACTTTCTGTAAATTGTATATATATTTCCGTACGATGGCTGTAAGATATATAAACGATGATAACACAGGCCGTTCCTACGAAGTTTCTTCTCGAATCGCCGGGAAGGAGGATCCTTTGATACTGTACGTCGTGGCCTAACTAATTTTCAATCGTAATTAAAACACACTGTCAATCGTACAATTAACGTGTCGTACCAGTGTGTTTACTTTGCGTAGTTGTCTCTGGCATATAATTCTCTTTTCTTTTCTGTATCTTCCTCCTTTTCTTACAAAGGATCATTTCCTTCGACGGCCTCGAGGGCTTCGCTGGTGAAGCTTCTTCAGAGGATTAACGCCAGGACGACGAATACGAGCGTGAGTAGTAGGACGAAGACGATGCAACATCCTGCTCCCATATTATTTAAATGTTTAATAATTATTCTTATTAATTATTATTATTAAGCGAGTTAATTCGTCTGTATATTAGAGTAAATATAAGGAGAAATAATTTTATAATAAAATACAAATTTGAATCGTAATGCTTTGGGTGTGCATCTTTTATTTGAAATCCTTCGGAATGGGGAATGGGCATGATTTTAAAGATTGTTTCAGTGGGATGTGTTATTGGAAGAAATATTTACATACGAGCAGGTTCTTGGTACAGTGTATTGTGGCGATAGAGGTTCAAAGTTTCTTTAGCATTAATTTATTGGAAGTAATATCAAACTATAGGAGTGGAATAAAATCTTAGCGATACCTGGATCTATCTTTTGCCTTGTACTAAATCTATGTTGTAAGACGCACCAAACAGAGGATGTCTAGTTTTTATATTTTTAGGAAATGGAACTTTGGATCTCTCTTCAGGTTCTGGTTTTATCTTCAGTACCCCTGGTAGTTTCCTGCGAACTGTTATCGTGCCAGCTACCTTGAGATTTACTGTAAGAGAAATTCAATTAACTCATCGGTTAAATATATGAGATGGTATATTATTCATTACCAGTCTTGTAAGGTTTTCTGGGCTTGCCGGTACTGAAGACACAGGTGAGGTTATCAGGAGCATCACGATTCACAGCATAGTACCGCTCCTCTCCAATTCTAAATTTACTCCTATCTCCGAGGTGGAGGGATTGATTTTCCAACTCACGTGGATTAACCTATGGGTGATATAATATAATAATTAGAGCTATAAAAATCTTTAGCATGATTGAGGAAAGTATGCTTACTGTTCTAGGAATGTCCATCAACCAGATTTCTTCGTTATCACTTAAATCGTCCAAACCATAAGTAGATTCTGTTGAATCTACAGCTAGGGTTTCATTTTGTAGCAAGTCCTCAAGCTGCAAATAAGAATAATGACATGATACATTGTGACAAACAGAGAAACATGTGATACGTACACTTTTAGGTCTTGGAACCACGCGAACTTTTGTTGGTGATGGATTTCCATTAGATGCTGCAACGTTAAGGGATTCAGTTTGTTCGCTGTTCTCATCAATATTCTCTCTCTTCTTCAGAATACTCTTCCTCGACGTAACACTCTTTGATGCACTTGGTGGCTGAGATTTCACGTTTATTTTCACAGCTTTGTTACTTTTGGAATTCTGTGGGGACTTGATACTATTTTCCATAAAGGCCATAGACTTATTTAAGGTAGTGTTCAAACGAGTCAAAGGATCTTGAAATTCTGAATCAGACATTATTATCTTTTTAATCGTTTTAACAATTTCATATATTTTTGAAAGTTCTTTACAATTCACGTAGCTCGTCTACATAACCTTTATTTGTAAAACGTGTACGCCCCGGGAAGATTTTCAAAAAAAAAATCGGCAGAGGGCTCTTGCAAGTTGCAAATGTGTTTTACCATTCGTTGTAAATTGTTGCAGATATACCAACAGCAGATAAATAGTTTCAAGATTTGCCGCTTAATTTTTGGAGGATACCAGGATACAGTCGGTAAATTAAATACTCAGCATGGCAGCGGCAGTTACATAAAGTTTAATTTTCAATATAGTTTTAAGTACATATATACTGTAATCACCTCTGTAAAACTATTAATAATACAATAAGTACTGTTTCGAGTAAAATCACAGTTTCATATTATTTCTCCCGCACCGGAATCCATCGATAAGAAGGAGTGG
>JARQST010000670.1:45010-64476 GCA_030142225.1 Pachycephus smyrnensis
TAGCTTCATAATAATCTCCAAAGAGATTTTAATAGGCCTCTAAGACGTCAGGAGTATTCTCCATTTAACTTCAAAAAAAAATACATCATTCGTTATCAAAATTTAAAACAATGTTTAAGATCGGATTGAAATTAATAAAAATTCAGCCAGTCCTGAGGTTTAACCCCTTAACGCCGGATTGCGCTGAATTATTACCCTGATTTCAGTGCCATGAAACTCAATCGTATTGGATGCAATTTTCTACCGGAAGTGCATATAAAGTACACGCTACAGAAAGTTAAGTAGTTGAGTCGGGACCTGTTCCAATAAGTTAAGTTCCCATTACCTGCCTAATGCTCCTCCCAGTAGCCCCCGCTCCTCCGAAAACTCTCCTTTCGCACACTGGGAGTTTGAAAGAAGGAAGGACGGAAGGAAGGAAGGGAGGGAGAGAGGGAGAGAGCGAGAGGGAGAAGAAGAGTGGCTCATAGGCATGAGCGTAACGTAACAATCTACCCGAGGGAAACAAAGCGCACCTGGGCGTGCTTGACAAAGACAAAGCGCTAACTAGAACCCGTCGTATGAGAAAACATTGTAGTAGTCGAAACGTCGTACAGATACATTTTCTCTGTCTTACAACAGGTATACCTTCAGCGCTCTCTCTCCGTCCGTGTCGAAAGTATTCCCTCAGAGAGCAGGTAGCGGATTAGGGGAGTTGCTAGGAGCTCTAACCCAGGTTTAACCTTTAGAGTACCGGCATCTTTTCCGAGGTTTGCTTTCCGCCTGATCTGCTGCAAACACCTTATTCGTGCGAGCAATCTTCGTTCATTTATTGCGCCAGTTGCAGGAATTCGATTTGTTTTAAATGCTTTTATGACGATTACCATTCTGGATTATGTACCCCATGAAATTTAAAATATAAATATAACACTATAAATTTTTAATACTACTTCGGTGTTTTATTTCTTGCCAATATACGCTTGGCTTTCCCATTAGAAAACCTTTTCAAAAAATTTATGTTTCTTTTATTTACATAAATTTGTTAATAAAATGAATCACTTGATAGTTTAATGGAAAAAAAAAATTAATTGCGCCGAGACTCGAACCCAAAACCTATGACTTATGATGCAAATACGCTACCACCTCGGCCACTCGACCAGCCGACAATGGAAAACACTTCCCAGTATATAAACTGCTATGGAAACTTTAAACCCTTTTTTTTTCAAAACTGGCGAAATAGTGCGCGCTACTGCTTTGGCAAATTATGTTTTTAGGGGTAAACTACCACCATGTAAAGTCTGCTCCCAAACTGATATTCACAGACCTGATGTTCTCCTTGTAAGTGAGATGGAAGGTATGGGGCAAAAGCTCTCATTGCGAAACCGAATTTTCATAGCTTCACCATCTTTGACGAGGATATGGTTATAATTGAATTGAATCGTGTGAAGATTAAATTCAATAAGTCAATATACATAGGATTTTCGAATCCGGACACATTTAAAACATATATTAACGATTTTCACTATACCTACATCAACAACACATTCCGCAATCAGGCGAAATTAATGTATACCGACACAGATAGTTTGCTATACCACTTTAATGTTCCTGACATATTCGAATGCATTCAACATGACATACACAAATTCGACACTTCCGACTGTCTTTCAGATAATGTACAAGGCTTACCATTAGTCAATAACAAAATTCTAGGATTGATCAAAGATAAAAAATAATAGTAAAATCATGATAGAGTTTGTAAAACTGCGAGCAAAATTATAGTTTTCGAGTTTTAGATAATACTGAAGATAAGAAGCGTGCGAAGGGCGTCAAAGGATCTACGTTAAAGACGATAACCTTCGATTATCTGCAATATCTCTCACACCAGAAAAATTTCGTTTAAACTCAAAATTTAACCCGGGATCCCCACCTATGGGTCATGCGTGCCCTTGACAAATCGATCAACTGTAATTCCTGAAAGGTCCCTAAAGCTGGCGACTCCGGACCCCTCCCTACAAAAAGTTAATTAATGAAAAGAAGATATTGCTAGAAGAAGATCCGCTTGTCCTGCTAGGACTTGTAGTAGGTGCACCGAACGAACTTTAAACAATTGCAAATTATACAATGGTAAGTAAGAATCATATCGATATTGATATGAACGTTACATTTCCATCTACATCTGTCAATCAACATTATCAATGAGAATTCTACGTTCGTCGTTCACAATGATGAGGATATAAAAAGAAGCATCGACCAGAACACTTCCATGAAGACACAGAAATAAACATCGATGAGAACTTTTGTAATAATTTAACAAGGAGAGTTCTAGACACAGATTCCTGCACCAGCATTTACCACACCTTCCTGTGGCTGAGATGTTTAAAAGAATTAAATTCGCCAATAACGAATCGCGTCGCGTCCTGTTGTGTTTATCAACAATACAGATGTTTATAACAAATTTATTTCCGTGGCATCAAAGAAATTAAACTTTAAAGTACCTCTACGATTTTTTTTTTATTTTAGTATTTAGCCCATATTTTGTTACTAAACAGTTTGAAGCTTGCGAGCTAGAAAACTCGAGATACGTGAAGGGTTAATGAAGGTAATTGGTCCCGTTTATGAAATTTTCAGAGCAGGGGGTTGGAATTTTTTCACATGAATAAAATATGTATAATTCGAGATTGACCGTTATAACGGAATGGTTATAATTTTTAATACCATAAAAATAAATTTTTTTTGAATAATATATATTCATTCTTCCATCTTAACTTGATGTCAATATCGACACCAAAGAAGTGTCAACATTTTAACATCTAATTTATGTCACTGTTTTACTCTAAATTTGTGTCAATACTGACATCAAACAAGTGTCGCACCTTGTGCGGAAACACCGCCAATGGTATGAATCCATATATACACCTTTTCGTGTAACTTCGGTGTTAAATTTAACCCTTATGTCAATACACAAACTTACGTACGTTGTTGAATAGCCGGGTACACGAGTACCTTTACAGTGGATCTATACAATAAAGCGAGTTTGAGTAGAAATTCCCACCTGGATTTGTTTAGCGGCGGAGAAGGGAACGAGGGGAAGGTAATGAAGGGAAGGGAATTATGACAAGGGCCCTATGGTCTATACGAGGGGTTCAGTAGCGTTACCCTCATTGTCCTCAATGTTGAACGAGACTTGGTTCAATGCGAACGTATGAAATTTTGTGAACACTGGTTTTTTGTGTTATTTAGTATTGTAAATTTTGAAACTTGTTTTTCTATTGAAAGTGAAAAAATTTACAAGAATAATGGATGAATTATCAGCAGCTGAATTTGCAAGGTATAGTTACATGAATCCATTTATATGAATTTCCACTCTATGAATGAATATACTATTATATCAATACCATAGCAGATTGACTGCTGAAGAAAGGGAGGCTTAGTTGAGGCAATTATTAGGAGAGGACTCTGCTGTTCGAAAATCTCAGACCACGAAGAGACTGGTACTATACAGTTTTATTTGTGTACTATGTAAATTATAAGTTGTACATAGCGTACTTTTATGCACTTTTAGTGGAAGATCGAGAGAGTGAAGCAGATGATGGAGGCGAGGATGGTGATGAACCGGTTGAAAGTAAAGAAGCCAGTAATGAACCATCAGAGTGGACAACTTTTGTAGCGAAAGATAAGACGACTTGGTCACGAACGCCACCAACATATTTCCCGTGCAGAAAAAATCCAAGTTCCACTAGCTAAAAGAGTGGCGCGTTAACGTCTAATCTATGGCGCGCTAGTGAAACGCTTTGCTACCTAGCGCCATCTATGGCAAAATCTCGGAGTTCTATGTTTTTTATAATCTAGTTTTTCATGAATAGTTCGATGTTGGCACTAGCTTGCAGAACTTAGAAAGCGCAAGTTCGACTATGGCACTAGTTTTCTTGTTCACCACTTTTTCTCGCATGTAAATGTATAGTCTTAAAGATACAGAAAATTATGAATACAAAAAACTCTATCAGTTCTTGATGTTACACCCTCACAATTAGATTTAAATTTTTCATACGACATACGTTTCCTTCAGAAAATATTTGTCCTAAGAAGAACTGCAATGAATATTGTGAATTTGTTACGAACATTATGCAAATGTCTTGAGCAATTGTAAGCTGAAGAAACGCAATAGCGCACATAACCTGCATTAGAACGCGTATTGAGCAGGTGGAAGCATCACGCCTGGGAATTATTTAAGAGATTTGATACTTTCGTATTGATAATAAGAAGTAGATATTTAAAACTTGTTTAATACTTGTTATATTGTATTGATGACCGATTGCAAGGAACTTTGTCTATAATACGAGTAATGATTATTCGTGACGTCATTGGCCGAGCGGGCTAAAGCGTAGTGCGTGCGATCTTATAGGTTAAGTGTGTGTTAGGGGTCGTTGCATCGAATCCCGATGTGTACGGTTTAAAATTTAAGTTGTGTAAAAAGCGTTTTTCGGAATACAATGTGATTGTGCAATGTTAGTGATGATGATTGAAAGATGTTAGGAGGAAGAAAGGTGATGCTGTAGTATGTAAAAAACCAAACCATTAATTAATTCAGAATATTATATTTTACATTTAAACATATTTTTATTTCAAATATGTAATTTAAATGAATGTAATACGTCTATACATTTTTTTATTTTAAATTACCATTCTTTGTTTAATTTTAAAGAAAAACCAAAACCTCCATTAAATTAAGAAAAACATTTATTTTCAATAAAATAATGGTTCCCACTTAAAAATATGCATAGAACATTTAATACCCTAAATAGCGTTTTCCGTGGCGTTAGCAAGTACCGCTCATAATATAACAGAATTTATCGTGGCACATTCTAGCAAATATTCCTAGTGCCTCGAAAAACACGCAAGTCTAGCGTAATTCTAGAAACAGCGTGACACTTTCGGATGGCCCATCCCAATTTTCCATCAATGGTCCATTAAAAAATCATGTACTTTTTGCTAGCGCCATTGATGCGTCGACGAACATTTTTTGCACGGGTTGTTACAAGGGTGCATTCAAAAAACGTTGGAAAACGCGAAAATCGTGTGTAACTTGTAACAAACCTGTTTGTGATGAGCACGCAAATACAATTACCAAGTGTAACATGTGTACTCAAGCGAGACTCGACCGAGTCTCTTGATAAAAACTCGTTGAGGTAATTTTTTAAAATATAAATTACAATAAATTATTTTCAAACTAATAATATCAATATTTATTTATTTACTTTATAATCCTTGTCATCCTTAATTGTTATTTTAATTTGCTAGCTTAGAAATTCAATACGAGTGATACATTGACAGAAGTGGGTACCCCGGGTATTGAACAAGCGTATATTCAACTTATTTATTGGATTTTCTGACATTTTTTTACAAATTTCTAAACTGAATACAAAAATCGACGTGAAATTGACGAAATAACGAGGATCTGAACGGAATTGTGGATTTTTTGTCAGGAAGATAAAAAATTTTATGTGGGAACACTGAAGTGGGTACCGGGGTACCCGGGTATTGACATAAGCGTTAACACCGTATTTTTAACAGTGTATGTTTTTCAACTTTGTCCCGAGCTTTTCTCAGAAACTATTAATCCGATTAATTTCCCCTTTAAAACATATCTGTAGTATATCTGTCGCTATGGTTGGAACTAGAATTAACTTAATACCTAAAAAACTTTTTTGTTCGACCCGAGAAAGTAAAAAAAAGTAGTGAAAATCACGATACTCGTCTTTAACCAACTACCATTTTGTCGAAAAAATTAAAAAAAATAGTCCTAGTTCCAATGATAACCACACTTGTAACGATTGAACAAAGAATTTGGTTCGATGGTTTCAGACCAGCAGAAGAGTCACAAAGTGTGGGACAAGTAGCCCGGAAACTTTTGACGGCAAGGAACTTAACGGATGCTACACAAAACTAATTTTGATATTATATCGTTATTTTATTATTTTTCTATTCTCAAATGATAATACAAAGATATATAAAAAACCCAATACTCTGTTTTTCAATTCTTCAAAAAAATTTCCTAAAGATGACCTGAAAATGTCATTCCAAAGTAAGATACCCCCTTAACAAATGCTTTCGCAAATACCCCGCAAAATTATATTTGTAAAATTTACCCCGTCATACATTGATGCTTATATACAGTATAAGAATGATCTTTTTGTAGGAATTCTGCATAACTTACGGCTTTCATATATACAAATAGTGTTAATTATCACTTCTAACTGAAGTAACGTTTACAAATAAGAGGCTAGTGGCTCAGTGGGTAGAGTGTCACACTCCGCACTTTGAGCATCCCGACAATTGCGCGTTCAAATCCCGTTCTCGGGAGCACAAATAGACCCTTTTTTTAAATGTTGTTTTAATCATATAATTTAGTCATTATGTCAATTGCGTGTTTGATGTGTTTTAATGAATATCAAAACAGTCTAAACAATTTTCTGTGTCATTTGTATGTTCACGTCCACATGGGTAGTCAGGTACTGGCATGGAAAACTGTGTATCACCTAGACAGTTTGACATAACTAGTGACTAGATGGAGTATGCTTTACGTTTCTAGTCGGGCGCTAGGTAGTTCTCTTAGTTAGTACCTGGATAAATATAGGGAAAAGTAGCTTGTATCCGGTTAAAATTGTATAAAATATAATAAATAAAATAGAATAAAATGTTTAAAATAACTAGAAACTGTACAATTTTGAATAAATCAAACCTTACTGTAATATGTACAAGTCTTTAGGAAAAAAAAAATCCTGAATTATACACTCATTTTCGGCCTTCTTCACACATGTACCCCCTCTCTTAACCTCTATTCTGCAGGAAGCATATACAGGATGTCTGGAAACTGCGGTGCACGGTTAGCAAAGCCGTATTCCTGGTCGAAAAAGGATTCGAAAAGTCCTTTACCATTTTTTGATCCAACGCGTAATTATCGACCTATTAACGATTTCAATGAGCCAATCAGATGCACGCTAAAACTGGACACATGTCCATAAGTAGCGTGAGTGAGCGTCGCACTACTGCTGCGTGTGTGAGAGTCGCAGTTGTGGGCACGCGCCCCACCACTGCCGCTTCTACCTGCTACGTTTTCTTGGGTAAAGTCAAACGACTTAGGAATTTTGTTATTCGAATTTCGCCACACTTAATCAGTTATTACGCACAATTATTTATTTGGGTTACCTTTCTCTGTGAGTAATGACCACGCTTAGTACGCGAAAGCAAGCTCTGATTATTCAATCTTACAAGAGGGGGAAGAAGATGTATCATTCATCGAACGCTTAATCAAATTTCTTTGCACCCCTCAATTGCACTTTTCCTTTAGCAGTATCCAAGCCAAGGAAAGGAAGAAGACACCGAGATGAAAGTTCCTTGCGTAAGGTTCATTCGAAGAGTGTCTCCTCGCTGCTGGTGAGAAGCTTGGCGTAATTGCTACGCACTGGACTTCTAATCTTATTATACGACAGATTCGGAACCCGCTACTGACCGCTTTTTTCAACTTCACAAAATATTTTTTTTTAGTTTTCATTGTAAAGTACTAAATCCTTGAAATAAGTATCCGTGTAGTGATTCGCTGTAAATGCCATCTCTTACGATGGTGGAAAAAAAGGCGAAAGCAGTGGAAGCTATGTTACCCCTACTGCAATGCTAGGAACATTAAACAGCGAAAGCAGAATTACATACAGAGGAACCGCTCGATCCCATAATAAACACGGCAAGTAAGGCCACGAAAATACTTGCTAAAAATATTAACGTAGTAAAGATCAGTGTATTTCAAAGATTTAGTACTTTACAGTGAAAACTAAAAAAAAATATTTCGTGCAGTTGAAAAAAACGGTCAGTAGCGGGTTCCGAACCTGTCGTATAATAAGATTAGAAGTCCAGTGCGTAACAATTACGCCAAGCTTCTCACCAGCAGCGAGGAGACACTCTTCGAATGAACCTTACGCAAGGAACTTTCATCTCGGTGTCTTCTTCCTTTCCTTGGCTTGGATACTGCTAAAGGAAAAGTGCAATTGAGGGGTGCAAAGAAATTTGATTAAGCGTTCGATGAATGATACATCTTCTTCCCCCTCTTGTAAGATTGAATAATCAGAGCTTGCTTTCGCGTACTAAGCGTGGTCATTGCTCATAGAGAAAGGTAACCCGAAATAAATAATTGTGCGTAATAACTAATTATATGTGGTCGAATAACAAAATTCCTACGTCGTTTGACTTTACCCAAGGTATTGTAGTAGTACAAGCGCCAGTGGTAGCTCACTCACGTTACTGACGGGCATGTGTCCAGTTTTAGCGTGCATCTGATTGGCTCATTGAAATCGTTAATAAGTCGATAATTACGCGTTGGATCAAAAAATGTAAAGGACTTTTCGAATCCTTTTTCGATCAGGAATACGGCTATACTAACCGTGCCCTACAGTTTCTAGGCACGCTGTATACAGGCTTCAGTATTTTTCTTGAAACTACCAGCAACATTGTAAAGTGCTATCAAAGGTTTTTGGGGACGCTGATTATGAATCTAAAGTCAAATATCCAAAATTCAAAATGGGTGTTTTAAAAAGGCGGCATTCCACATCAAAAGTTTTGAAAATTAGTAAAAGGTGGCTTTTGGTTGTTGAATACGAATCTGAAGTCAACATTTCAAAATTAAATGGCAGACTCAAGTTTTAGAATTTGAATTATAACATTTAGTTCAGATTAGTAAACAGCGACTTCAAAAACCCCCGATAACAAACAAAAAACACGATTATAGTTTAAAAAATCGACAAAGTAACCGTAGACTGCCAGAAGCCTATATATAGGTGTTCCGAAATTCGCACACTCGGAGAGTAATGGCAGCATTCCGAAGACAACATAGATGCTGGAAATAACCTTTGTTTTACTCAAGCATGCTTAGTTTCCAAATGAAGGCCCAACAAAGATAACCAATGAAAGTGAAGCGGTGATGGAAATAGTAGACACTTGCGAACTCTGAGTTTTCTTCCCTTGCTTCTGTTTCTCGGCAGCAGCGACGAGACTGAATGCAACTGCAGAAGTCTACTAGATACTACGCGTAACAAAGCACGAGTTTCTATCAGAGTGATATCTGAGTTAAACAAAAATTGTGAAGTCCAATTCATGTTTTTTGAGGTGCACGCATGGCAATCCTGACCATGTCCGAAAGTTATACGAACGTATTTCGAAACGTCAGATTAGCGAGATCATGCATCTCCTCTTGCGTATAGCCTGTGCATACTCTGAATAAATTCTCATTTTGTATGTGCATCTTATAAACAACGAATAAAATTATTCCACACTTAATATCTACACGTATGGTTATTACGAACTCTGTCCCCTTAAGGGGATCTTTGTTGGCCATCTACAAAAATAGTTCATCGTCGTGTTAAAATCGCACAGAACCTGTTGCCACCTATGGCGTAGCACATAGAAAATTTGTTTACGAATCACTTCATTATTTATCAACTATCCTTTATAATGTTAGTTGTGAATGGTCCCGTACCTTCAAAATAGTGATGTGTACTGCGTTTAGTTTATGTTATGCGCTGGAATGGAAATATTTGTGATTCTTCGATGTGACACAATGAACTGTCAATATAAGATTACCCAGGTTTTGGTTTTAAAAAACCATCTTCACCTCTTTCTACATGAAGGATAAAGGAGAGAAGCTCCAGAAATTATCAAATCAAAATTTAAGTGTTTCCTGGTTACAAACGTTTTCACACCTTTGGTTAGACGGAGCTGACGTGGATTGGAGTAAGAGAAGGGAAGTAAGGGAGTATACGCCTGAAAGTAACTCAAGTGGCGCAGCCCTCGCGGCGTGTTTCGGCGGAACTCAGATCTTTTATCGATTGCTAGTGCAGTATGCCGGTCGCCATGCGTATCAGCTGTTTGCGTGGATGCCGATACCGCGTGTGGTGTTTACGACGCAAACAAAATATAAACAAAGATTATAAATGCCTGATCAAGCCTATCTAAGTAATCTAAATAAATCTAAGATTTGCCGCCTGTGGCCGTTGCGCTGCGCCACCACGAAAGTTACTTTTCAGACGTATAGTCATGGACGTTGAAAGTGAATATCAAGAGAGTGGAAGACTCATGGACGAACTATACTACCAAGAAACACAAATACTGTTACGAAACACACTATAATTGGCTGCAACCCCACGCGACTCATATCGAGACTCCTGGAGCCTTACATTAAAGTCCCATGACGCACGTAACACGGAAGGACGGAAAAACGTCGACAAGTCACAGCAACTTCCGTCAGATCCGCTCCGTGCTTGCAAAAGACAGGGCGTCCCATGAAACGGAAGACATCGAAATGGAAAAAACGGAAATTCTTATTTATTCATAATAAACTAGTTTAATCATAATAATATGACCAACTGTACTATTTACAGTTGATTGCCATTATGTTTATAACTAAAGTTTGTCGCATTTATAATTAAGACGTAAAAGAAATGATCTCGATATTCTGCTGATTGGTCGGTTCAAGGTTTCGTCTTCTGCAAATTGTCTGCCATAGGACCCCATCGTTTTGACTTTTTCGAAGGATTGGAAATTTACAGTATAACCATAACCTATACTGCTATTGACAATTTTGGAGTCGACAAGATAATTTCAATACAATGCAAAGATTGTATTGTAATTAATTCTGAAATGGTGGAAACAGTGTCAAGCAATCACACAGACAATGTGGGCAAGAGACCGTGAACATAAACGATTATTTAAAATGTATGTGCTTTACAAAAAAATAGAAAAGAAGGAGTTGCCTATAAGGCTCCTGTCCCATTCAAGTCCGTGGAGTACACGCCCATTTTAGAGTCGTGTATCGGGTCTCACAAAAAGCGCTGTGATTTATCGACGCTGTTCCATCCTTCCATGTTCCGTGCGTCATGGAACGGCAGCCTTATGTCCAACAGACGGAAAACTGAAAGAGACATGAAAGCCAAAGTGGCCGGGGAAGAAAGGAAGGTCCCGCCTCAATGTAATAATTGCGTTATATTTTTTCATACGTCTTAGTAATATTTATTTCACTACTTAGGAGGATATTTCTCGATACGATACGTCACCAGTTGGTTTCACTACTTTTTCTAACTATTTAATCAACAAATTTTATAAAACCAAAAATAATCGGATTTAAATCACATTAACTTGATCTGTTAGTTAAAAATAAAAATCAAATTTTTCGAGCCCTGCTTCTTTGTCAAACGAATTGAAAAAACTAGATGCCCTTTTTGTAAAATATGAAATACTTTATTTTCTGTAACATAGCATACTCTTTGAAAAAGAATAACTACTTACATTAAGTATCTTATATATTTAAATATGGAAAGACAGAATCATAAATTTGTTTAAGTAGATTTAAATTGGAAAACCCAAAGTTGGTGGCATACTATAATGGGAACTTTCCAAATAATAAGCAAAGAACAACACAAAGCTAAATCACTGATTTATTTAACAACATTCTCTTAGAAGGAACTAATTGTCAGGCTCTGTTTTGTGTTATGTTGAACCTTGCCTCTTCACTGGAAACTTCTCAATGAAAAACACAACTTGGCAGGAAATTCAACATCTTATCAAACAAATAAAAGGATGTCATCAGAGCTATACGAATCCATTGCTAGTTTTACAAAAACCCCTAACAGTATTGTTGATATTTCAACATTTCATTCTAGAAATTCTTGAAAAATTTAAAAATGAGGTTGTAGTGGAAGTAGTAATATTTATGGTTCAATAGTAGAATTATTAAAAATTTGAGAACGATAACACAAACATGTAACTAAATCATAAGGAATAAATATTATTTAAAATTGGATCCCAGCAAACACAAAGTGACATATCAGCAATGCTATAGTTTCCTACTCAGGGATATAATATAGTTGGTCCATGAGTTCAATGTGTTTTTTAACAGATCGAAAATAAGTTTCTAGCAAGCTACATGTACCTCTACATAAGATTTTTTATTAAAAAGTATACATATACATAGTTTTGCACTGAAAGATATTTTATTCTTCTGTTTCAGCATGTATTTTCATGATTTTATAAAAAGTCACATGTAATTTGCTAAGGATTGGATTGCATAGTTTGCAAACTATTAAAAAAACATATTGAACTTATGGACTGACTATAGTTACGTACATTAGGTGTTTCATAACTATCACATTCTTGAGTAGAAAATTCTAACATTGCTGATATGTAATTAATATTTTGTGTTTACTGGGATTATATACTAATAAAGTACGTAATTAAATCCGATAAAACCTGTGTACAGAAATAAAGGAATAACATATAATTTTCATAATTGACCGATTTTAAATACCACTTCATATATGTTCCAAAACTTACTGTGAGTGAGCAAACATCATTCTCTCTTTTTTGTCATGTATCTAACAAAGAACCACAATGTTCATAGCCCTCACGGTAAATTTTGAAATATAATCTTCATAAATACAAAACACTTGCCCATTTAAAACAATGAAGCAAGCCAGTGAAACCAAAAAGAAAAAACACTGAAATAAATATCCACTAGTAAAGTAATTCTTGGAAAAAGTGATCAATATGAACGAAGCATTATAATATAAAGCATTATTAAAATGTAATACATATCATACACAAGCGTCTTGATTTCGAATTGGGTTATGATAAATAATAAAATTGCAAATTACAAGTATTAACACATTACGAGCCACTACTCTTTCTTTATTTAAGATGCCTGAAACGTACACGGTCCGTAACGTGTTAAAAATGTAGGTGTTCAAGGAACGTAATAGAAAAATAAAGGCTATCTGACAGAGAACTACGTACTCACCCTTTCAAGCTTCTGAAAGTATTCCCTTAAAAAAGATATTGGATTCTCAGGACGACCCACGCAAAGCTGCACAATACAATCCTTTAAAACTTGCTGGATATTGTGTCTCTGTACGTACTCTTCGCACTCGCGCAAACTTTGCTCCTCCTCGAGGTTTGCCGCCATATTGTCTTCTTTATCTAGATAGCTTTATGCCATGCATATATGTAATACTCCTATGATTGCTAGTCGACCATCTCCGCTATAAGGGCCCGGTCACACTCGTCAAACGCGCGTTCGAACGCGACTGCCGACCAATAATACAACGTGAATTCCTGTAGATGCGGTGTACCATTGGTCGGCAGTTCGCGTTTAAACGCGTGTTGACGAGTGTGACCGGGCCCTAAGAATGCTAGTCCACGGCACGCAATAGCACGGAACACGGAATCGGAACACGGAATCGGAACACGGAAATCGGAAAGGTTCAGTGGTGGGGGTAACCAATCAGCAACGTTCCGAAAAATTCGAACGCTCCTTTGCACAAGTTCTAATTTGTTACGTTGTTATTTCATAAGTGAACGTTTTCTATTTGTTTCGCATGTTTAACGCAGGAATATATAATAGGTAAATATTTAAATCATTATACTAAATATCTACTTTATTTATTACGGTACATGTGACACGTAAATTATTTATCATAGCATATGTTTCCACCGTGCATGATTGAAATAGAGTTAACTAATCAAGTTAGTTTATTCCGCTCAAACCTCGTTTTCGATTGGTTAACTCTGTTTCAACCCTGCACGGTGGAAACATAGCCTATGGCTATGTTATAATAATAATATAAACTAATAATTATTATAAGTTATATAATAATATAACTTATAATAATAAACTAACTTGATTGGTTAACTCTATTTCAACCCTGCACTGTGGAAACATATGCATAGTCTTAACCTGCAAACCTCCATCCATTTTTGACGTATAACGATATCTTTAGGAAAACTTGAACTAATGGATCATTAATATATCACATGATAAGTGGTTTTATATATTCATATCTGTGTAATGCTTACCAATGAAACGAAATACTTGTATGCTTCGCTTTTTTGTATCACATAAATAACACTCTCCCCACATTTTCGTAAATATTCATTTGTCAAAAGTAACACTTGCTGTTTTCACCGTGCAGGGTTGAAACAGAGTTAACCAATCAGAAACGAGGTTTGAGCGGAATAAACTAACTTGATTGGTTAACTCTATTTCAACCCTGCACGGTGGAAACATAGTCATTTTTTGGTGGTCACGTATAAACTAATAACACGTCGGGTGTAATTTTTTGGGTCGAAAGGGTGCTTAGTCGATGGGAAATCGTTTCACGGTCACGGTCACGAATATGCTAATTAAAACGTTTGATAGTAAGCCGTTTGGCAAAAAATGCGAAAATCGTAGTTGACGTATAACCAATAATTGCGATGATGCCGAATACTGGATGCACCATATTGTCCATAGCCTCGCGTTCTCATTGGCTATGTTTCCACCGTGCAGAGTGAAAATAGAGTTAACCAATCAAAAATGAGATTTGAACGGAATAAACTAACTTTTTGACATCTCCTGTGTTAATTATTGTCCACCAAATGTTTTAATTAGACTACCAATCATTAGCACACCTTTTTACATTGATGGATTCCTCCGAAAAGGAAATCGATTCAGAAATATCTGTTTTATCGACCGTAAATGTGTGTTCATACACCTGTATCCGCCAGATGACTACATCGTTTTTTTCGTTTTTTTATAGAAACTAAGAACCATCAAACGTTTTAATTATGACATTCGTTACCACCAAAAGATCACGCATCGATTGAGCATTTAAAAAACTTAATTTGTTGAAAAATACAATTTTCGGTTAACTTCACGGTCAAATTTTGATTATTTGATTAAAAAAGAACGCTTGACCACCAAACGTTCTAATTAGGCCACCAATGACCACCAAACGACCAGCAAACAAACCACCAATCGATTAGGTATAATGAAAAGTTAAACAGTTAAAGTTGTCCGGCTAACTTCACGTAGGTCAGGTTGGTCAGGGCGCCACGAGTACTGCAGACGGCAGGGATTTTTTTGCAATGCTGCACAAAGATAGAAATAGGCATTTGCATGCGAAATATTTCGTGAAAAGTGTTGCTCGTAGGTGTTGAATATCGTGATGCGTGACTCCGTAAGACCCTTAACATTCTAACAGTAGAAAACAAGGTGGCGTGGTGACAAATGACAGTGATACTCGGTGAAATTTTGTTGAGGTGGACATCGGGACAAGGAAGAAACAGTCTTACGTATTTCTGGCTCAGTAGTGAGCTAACTTTTAAGCGAGTGAGAACGGTGCATTAATGCAGATTGCAAAACGGGGTACTTCATACGGGATACCGTAGAAAACACAAACCCGAAAGATCGAAAATCTATTTCAACGATAAGGTACTGCTTGCATCCAAACTCCACACACCCCACTACCATTCTTCATGCTCCATTCGTGATTTCAGTGCCGCGCAATCAGCTAAAGAAAGCTTTATGGAACCTAGGAGATACGCTATACTTTATAATGCACGCTTCACGTACACGATTTTCTTCAAGCGCAGATAGCGAGTCTCAAGCTTTATCAAACGAATTTTAAAGACAGCAGCTTGTGAAAACGTAAATTTCATTACGTTCTCCTTCCATTGCATCGATGTGAACATGCGTACATGTAGCGCATGCGCACATTTATTGATGCGGAGTGTCTGCGCATTGCACATACATACGCACATGTCTACCCGTGTAATCACAGCGTTGGACTTGCAGTTACTCTGGGAGCAAAATAAATTCAAGTAACAGATGGAAAACTAGGAAGTCCGTATTACTATTGACACGAGATTTTCTAAAAAATTTGTCATTACAAACTATGGCATAAATGGTAGAATTTTATTCTTTTTTATAAAATAATTGTTTAATATGGGTCGACCAGTGTAAAACTATGATGAGTTAGGAAAACTCTCAAGTGGACAACTGTTAAATGTATTATTCTAATGATGTGTGGCAAGAACCATAGTTCTGAATATAGACAAAAAAATATGTATTTTTCTTACTCAGGCAATGTAACAGAGACTGGAGCATTCCTCATAAATGTTATTACTCAGAACTAATAACTGAATATGAGTGTATGCAATAGAATGCTTTGTTCCTTCATAGCTTTTGATCAAGACTGCTAATCTAAGACTGAACCACTGATGCAAGGAGTAATCAACTCTAACGTTAAGAACGGACAGCATCAATGGGAAACTGCTTTTCGTGTTTCAAGGTGCTCCCACCATCTACTACAAATCAACCTATTGTTTTGGAACACAAACACGGTATGTCCTCTGTACATACACATATTTATATGAGTGTATTCAAAATTTACCAGTTTATACCTCTTTTGCATCTGAGAATTTACATGAGCACTTTATAACAATTAATATTCTTTCTGTTTTGTTACAATGTTATGTTATTTAAACCAATCTTCATAATATAACTGATTTCAGTTTTTCATAATTATATTGAGAACTATTAATACTGTTATTTATATGTAATGATTTTTTAGAAACTATGGAACTCAGAGGTGTGTTCCCTCCAGATTCTTGTCCACAAACTAGTCCTTTGACATCTATAGAAATGCATGCCAATGGAAACAAGTCATCTCTAAGTACATTAACTACGTTCAATAGCATTGGTTCAGATAACTGTGGATCTGTACCTGTCACGCAGAACAATCAACGTGCATCACGTGGTTTTTATACGCGATTACCACCTCTAGGCCGCTCTGGAAACAGTTCAGGCCTTAACCCAACTGCCGAATCAAAGCAACAGAAAGAATTGTCGGAAAGTAAACTCAACATCCTGTTTGATCAGTACAAGGTTTGTATACTGAAAACTGATAGTTTAAGTTCCATTTGTTAACTATTATTTTATAAATTGTGTGTTAGGATCAACATGAAGATATTATCTTGGCTGATGGTATAGAAAGGTTCTGTGAGGATCTGCAGCTGTCTCCCGATGAATTCAAAGTTCTAGTCCTTGCATGGAAGTTGAACGCAGAACAGATGTGCCAGTTTACGCGCCAAGAATTTGTGGCAGGACTGAAAGCAATGCGAGTTGATAGCATACGCGGTATTCAGTCTCGATTACCCGAAGTTGTTCAGGAGTTAATGGTGAACGGTGAACTCTTTAAGGATCTATATCGATTCACATTCCGATTTGGGTTAGACGTTGCGTCTGGCCAGAGGATCCTGCCGGCAGATATGGCGATCGTTCTTTGGAGGCTTGTGTTTACGATTCGCGAACCTCCGCTTCTCGTCAAATGGCTCAAGTTCCTTGAGTTCCACCACATTCGTGGAATTCCTCGAGACACGTGGAACATGTTTTTAAACTTTGCCGAGTCAGTCGGTGATGATCTTGGCGCCTACGATGACGCCGAGGCATGGCCTAGCTTGTTTGACGATTTTGTCGAGTATGAAAACGATCAAATGAATCAAAACATTACCAAGGAAGATATTATAAAGGATTCTGTGGTCGGTAAAGACTAAAATTTTACACTCGTATCAAGGTTACATAATTTTTCGTAATATCGTCTTTGGACAGGATACTCGGTCAAGGTGAATTGAATTTTCTAATGTATTATGACAAAAGATATTACTCCATAATTATATCTGCTACATTGTAAAAATACTTTTTTATAGTTACGTAATTTCCTAACTTGTAGTATATTTCTGTATTACGAAATTATAAAATGTAATATTATTGTACAAAATTTGTAATGACAAAAGAAAGCAGTTAAATGTGGTTTATATTTTATGTTACAAATGTAACTCTATTTTCTAGTTACGCGACTTGTTTTTTTTTACACCTTGAATAAGAGAATCCTGTTCAAACACAATGAAAAAAGAAATTCAATTTTAAACATAGGATACAGTTTAATGAGCGACAACTAGAGCGTAAGCATATATGTTTAAATTAGTATTACGACCCAAATTTGTGATATATAAAGAAACGCATAGTAGATAAACGCACATGTGCGCATTCATGTGAAATCCATTTATATTACTTATCTGTAATAGTAAATAGATTCAAAGATCACAAAAAATCACAAAATTTTATGAAGGAACGAGTGACAATGAAGAAAAGGACTTTCATAAGTAACATATGATTATTGATAATTGATAAATTGTAAATGATAAGTCAATGATAGATAATAGGGTGATGAGCGATAAGCGAATAACTTATGGTAGTTTTGTTTAAGACTCACTAGACTTGTCAATCAAGTACATGCGTATGTTTTATTAATCTATATAATTCATTTGTCACACGTATGGCTATATGTCTCTTACGCGTCTATTTATACCAATTTTTGAATTCAGTAACAATTTATTGACTTCCAAAAAGAAGCAGACCTATGACAAATATTAAGAGATTTGTCGTTTTTGTTTTGAAGCTTGAAAATTCAAAATTTTTAATTTTACGGTCAATATCGAGAATCAAAACGACAAAAGTATAGAGAAAATGTATTTATAAGATATGGTTTGTCTTATATGGCATTGATTTTTAAATTGTTTTTGAGATAACAGTTCGAGTTTTCCATTAACCGGAAGTGATTCGATACAAAATCGCATCATTGGCCATTTCGAAGAATTTTCTTTAAAACCAACAAATAATAATAAAATGAATCCTAAACTTGTGTCGTGCTCTGTAATACGGCTCATATGATTGCCAGCGGAATGTGAAGAAATTGCGATTGTAATAAAACAACACTGAGGTTAATGAATAATAAGTATAATAAGATTCTATTTGTTCAAGGTTTTATCAACGTGAAAAAAGAATAAAGTTTTTGAGCTTTTTGCAACTTTTGAGCAAAATAACAAGCAAATAAAATGCCTGTGTTTTAAGATTTTATATATTAAAAAAGAATTAAGGCTGCTGTTCAGCTAGATTATGTTGCACACGTACACGAAATGATGACGTCAGAAGCGAAGAAACGTAATTTCCAATTTTCTCGTTCATTTCTAACTGATTTATCAAAATCTTTGATGAACCAGCTTCGTTATACGATACGGCTGGCGGCTCGTCTCGGTTTAAGTGTGATAAGTGTCCTTATTTGCAGAAAAATGTGTTTAAGCGAACGGTCGTAATGGCGGCGCCCATGATGTTTTGACAGATCAAATACACAATTTCTTTACGTATAATTTTCTCGAAATTGAAACATTATTCGCACCTAAATCGAGAAGAGCCACCAGCCGTATCGCATAACGAAGCTGGCTCATCAAAGATTTTGATAAACATTTAGAAATGAACAAGAAAAATGGAAATTACGTTTCCTCGCTTCTGACGTCATCATTTCGTGTACGTGTGCACGCATAGGGTGCGTTCCGATATTCACTCAAAGCACTGCGAGTATCATTGTGTCCCTGTTTACTCACATGCAATAGAATGAGACACGACCATGTTCGCAGCGCTTTAAGCAAATATCGGAACGCACCCAAGTCTAGCTGAACAGCAACCTATGTGAAGTTAGCCCTACAACTTTGACTTAACAAATTTTTGCCTATACCATTATTTTGGTGGTTTTTGGTGGACCAATTAAAAAATTTGGTGGTTGATCCATTTTTCA
>JARQST010000673.1:0-25293 GCA_030142225.1 Pachycephus smyrnensis
ACTACTTACTTTGAAGATACTAATAGTATTCTAAGACTATATGTTTGTTAGTAGGCTTTTACCGTGGTTATGTTTGATGATTCATTCCTAGTATGATCTATATAGAAAGTTGACGGTGGTTTTCAATTTGAAGACTAGCATAATGAACACAAATTTATATAAAGTAATGCACGGACCCGCCAAGTAGTACGCGATAAGGAATCACTTAACTTTGTATAAATTATTGAATGACAATTAAATTATAATCAAATATAAGTAGCAGTAAGAACACAAAGGAGTAGTCAAGACGTTACAAGAAATGTTGCAAATACAATTAAAATGATGAGTTAGTTCCCAATCATACAATTAGCAGATGTATAGTGACCTATGTACTTGGCATTATAATATGATTTCAATATTTTTTGTGTGTTGAACAATAATGTAAGAATTCACATCAATCCGGTACTTGGCGAAGTTTTTTACACGAAAGTGTTTTTGGGGGTAAGTATTATGCTGTGCGAGAAGATCGTAGGTTCAAATTCCTTTTGGGGTTAATCGTTTCGCGGCAGCAGGCCGCAGATAATACGGCCCACTATGTCCTTAGAAACATGGATTTTGTACACGTGATTGGACCTTGGCTGGTTTACACCGAACACATTGTATTAAGGCTTTCTGCAGGTTACCTCACATCCTAAATGCGGTGTATTCTATTTATATCTTAAGCTAGTAGTGAATGCGGAGAAGGCTTACTTAGTGCATATTGGCGGTCATAATGACGGCAAATGATTATTGCGAACATTGTAAAGTCGAGATATGTTCTCTATTGATATCTTTATCGTAAGATATCAATAAGTTCACTTTGGCCTGTATTATTGAATATATCATTTATTCTGTTGAATAATAGTAAGACGATATGTCTACATGAGTGAGTTTAGCCTTATGGAATCTTTTGTCCACCCACTGAATATGTTTTATTAGGTAATTCTTACTAGCTAGCCAATGAATTACTTTCATTGCAGCTGTAGCTTATGATTTACTTCTTATCATTCGAGGAACAGTCCGTCGCTATATTAATATTTCGAATTTTTCACTTCGCTACACTTCACTATACTGCAGTCAGTATTCAGTTGAAAAAGTACTATCGGCAGAGTATTACGGACTGGAAAAGTTTCTATCGTTATATAGTTGATTTTTTCGCAGATGTCTGAATAAGCAATGATTTCGTTATGCTTCCCTCGTTATTATTAGTGTGACCGGTGATAATTTTAAAGGTAATGAAGTAACTTTTAATTTGACCCATTTTCTTTTTTTTGTTTAATTTGACCCTTCAATAATAAATCGGTTTTTTATCAACGACGATGAATTCTTAATTATCACAGCGGAGGTACTAGTAACAATATGTAATGAAGAATGCTAAATATTTTATTCTTTTAAAAAACCACATTTAACGTGAACAAAATACTGTTTTGTAGGAAAACTAGCTTGGGAAACTTAATTAGTACAGAATTCCGATTTCGTTTAATTAAACGAGAAAATCTGCAGTCTAATATCATTTAACGGTAGTATACGAGGAGAATTAATAGTATATTAGCAAGTCCATGTAAAAATCATTATATTTCAGTTGTGTCTTCTCAAAATATTCATATTCAGTATTTGCATCGAGCAAATTCAAATATACGAGTATTAACTTACACATGTTTAATTAATTCTTATAATTTAGAGAATTTTTATGATTTAACTGCGAACGAAATATCGAAATCACTATTCTGGGCATACTTTGCACACTAAATGGCAACCGCTATAAATGAGCTTGGTTTGCCAAAGGCTTTATCGACATAGCCGCGGTCAGTCTTTGAGCGCTTAACCGTGATTAAAGCCTTGTTAGTACCGCTTAACAACAGTTGCACCACTGTTATTTCAAGCCCACTTTTCACTTGACTATTGTATTGACTGCATGTGGATAAAACTGATTTGTGATACAGCCCTTTACTTTTGAAGAATAATTCCGCTCGATGTTGTAAAGTTAGAGGGAAATGATACACCAAAATATTAAAAGTTAAACGCGCAAATTTTTGTAGATTTCATTACTATGGCAATAGAAAGAACACGAAAAAATTTCGTAATATTATATTTTTCTAGTGCATGGGCCATTGGGAATGTAAGATAAGTTTATGATTTGGATTTGCCTTTCACTTTAAAGTTGAGAGTCACAAAATATCACGTGATACCTGCTGACAACCCAGTGAACGCAACGAAGCATATTGGCAATATTACAATTTCCTACTCCGGGACGTAAAAGTTATGTAACACCTTGTAACGGGCACTGGTTACCGACAGATATTCTCTTAGGGAATTTCAATATAAATCACCAGAGCTCCGTGTCAATGTGTAGACACGTGCCCCTTTCAAACTTCATCTATCCCTAAAAGGAGGTTTATCGTATCGTTAACCGCTTGAGGGATCTATAATCCAGGTTAGTGTATTCCTGTGGATATTAGGAGCTACTGAACGACGGTAAGTGACGCTCAAGGTTTAGTTTGGATATTTTTTCGTTCATGAGATCAACTGAGCTTTTTTGTTTGATGTATTCTTACGCGTCAGCCTACTCTTTCGCGATCGCTATTGATCCGAGGATTGCTAATACGGTGGCAAACGGAAGATCGGTCTCTCTCTTCCTTCTTTCATTTTTGTTTTTGCGTCAAACCATTCAGTCCACGCCTCGCAGAATCGTCTCCCTAGTACACGGGTACGTGACTCAGTAGCGTTTATCATTTAGTACTATTTAATAATTTGCGTCGCTCCTGCGGAAACGTCTTCAGAGTATTGTTTCATATTGTCTAGCTTTGCGTTCCGTACCATTTCAATCTGTCTTTTAATTAATTAATTTTATTCATTTCTAAGTTTGTTGATCTTTTCTAAAATAAATCGGATCCGTCTGTGTATTTTGTTTCCGATAGCTTCGTGTCGGGTATAGTAATCTTTATAGTTTTTGGTGAATCTCCCTCTTATTTTATCAATATTTTTAGTTTTTTTTTAATTTTTCTTCTGATTCACGACCTCACCCAAGAAGAGCTAACCCGGGCAGTATTCGAAAAGAAGTATCGCGGTACAGCTTCTCTGTACCTGACGCCCATGAGGCCTATATAGTGGTTGTATATTTTTTATATAATTTTCAGTCGTGGAACAGCAAGGTGCCATTAATTTGTCAACGACGAGAAATCGAGTCAAGTTGACTACGTGGCTTGAAATGCACGTGGCATCCTTGTACATATACATACTGCTATTTCTCCGTTTCTCTTCGTTTCCGCGCATGTGATGTCGTCATAGTGCATTTCAGCCCGCGTGAATTGAAGTTCATTTAAACCTTTATCTTCTTGATTGCGCCTATCTTATTTTGCGCGTTGAACCAACTCGACTTATTTTTAGTTAGTTTGGCAGATTAATTTACCTTGGCTACTTAATTTAAGATACGGCTGAAAGTAAGTAGGGAGTTAAAGTAAGACTTTCTTTACACTGTGACCTGAGGTGAATGTTATGGTTGTCTAAAATTGTTGCTTTTTCGTATTATCTTGTTGACAAGTTATCAGTATCGAAAAGTGTAGGACATAGAATAAGCCACTTCTCCATTTTTGTATTGCTTTTTCACCTTTGTCAAAGTCAAGGCTTCTTATATATTTTCTTCCACGAAAATTTGTATATGCACTTTATTGAAACTGAAAACTCTGGTTGTCTGTAAATATAACTGCCGTCAGTATTTAGAATTCAATTTTTTCTACAAATTTCAACCCGATTGGTTCAGCGGTTCGTTCGGAAATTGCACACAAATATTTGCGTACGTCTGCGCACATGCACCTTTTTTTTTCATTAGTCGAGTAAATTGGGCCACTTTTGATTCAATTTTTATAAAGAAAGTTAAGCAATCTAATAAAAAATATACAAAAGTTTCTGCCCTCCATCACATGATTGCGGACTCTCTTAAAACGAATCAGTGACTATTCACTGATAATCGGTGAGTAGTCACTAATCATCGCAGTTATAAATGAACTACTGATAATCAGTCAATTTCTACGAATTGAATCAATGAAGTTAACATATTTACTGATTGAATCGGTACATAGAAAAAAATGTTTTGTAAATAATACTGCAATATGAGTGTTTGATGTGGTTTTTACCGGTAACTATATAGATAACATTTACAACTAAAAGAAAATTTGTATAAAATGGGTGCGTGTGTAACTTGTTGATTGGTACGCTCAAATAGATATTTGCGCTGCCGTCAGTGGAACTCAAACCTGCTATCGTCGGAACGCTCGAAGTGAGCAACTTGACACTCTACCCACTGATCCACGAGCCCAACTTGTAAATTTTACTTTGATTAAGATTATAATCATCTACATTTATATATATGGAAACATATGTAAGTTCAAAATTGCTGTTGCCACAAGAAATTGTACAAATATGTACAAGTATGACTTACATACATCGCCAAAAAAGTACTATATTATCATAATCATATCTGAACAATCATAATATCTGAACATAGTTTGTTCTACTTGAGGTCCAAATTTGCCAGTAGGTTCATTCAAAACGACCAACAAAGGTGATGAAAGCTTACCACTGGCAGAAATCAGAGGCTGTACAGTGTAACTGTGTATTGTTGACATTTTTGATTGCATTGTCGACTCTACTAATTTTTGTCCCTCTATCGCCAATGCTCGACCTTTTTCATCCCTCGGAGGTGACATCCTTTTCTTACAAAGTGAAATTTCAATCGATCGGAAATTTCGGCGAATATACATTTAAAAATCCATTTTTAAAAGAAACAATGTGCAAATTTCTTTTCTTGAAGTATTTTCACCACAAATGTACAGTACGCGAAAAAGACAAATATTTTGGCGTTCAAACCTTTTTTCTATCTCGCCCCTTTCACGAGTTACAGTAGGAAAATGAAAAAGCTTTAGTTTTTGAGGGTGCTTTCCCCCTCTGAGGATGATCTCTTTTTGGTAAATGTTCATTTGTAATCCGAGTGTTTACACGGACACGAAATAAGCCAGATATCATAAAATGCATAACACAGTTATGGGACAATATTAGCGAAGAAATTAAGGGTGGTTTCCATCCCTTAAATGCGAGATATCGAACAAATCAAAAGACATGTAATGACTAATTTTTCATGCTCTCTACATATCTACAAAGTCAGATTCCAATCGAATGAAGACCCTCTTAGATATGCATTACAAAAAACATTTTTTAAATAAATAATACGCAATTTATAAATTTATTTATCGTTCTCATCACAGCTGTTTAGTATGCGAAAAATACAATAATTTGGAATTTTAACCTTTTTTCTATTTCGCCCCGTTTACGAGTTATAATCGAAAAACTAAAAAATCAGCAATTTTCAAGGGTGCGTTTCACCCCTTAAAAGTGGGGTTCCGCCAAAACAAAAAAAATACGTGTTGAATATTTTCACCCATTATACAATCCTGCAAAGTATCATCAAAATCAGAGGGGGGGACTTCGCGTGGTTTTCTTGTTAGTGTATTTTCAACAGGAAAACCCACAAGAGCGAAAGTTCCGAACATAAAACATGTGGCTGGACTCCATTATACTGTGATGATTAATATAGACTTGATTTTAAGGGGGAATGGAACGGCTCGACGAACTCCAAGTTGACGGTACTGCCCCGCGTTGTGGCAAGTCGTGGAATTATGTAACTATACTTTTGCACGTTTGTATAACGTCACGCCTTAATGATGCTCAACAGATTGCTACGTCGAAATAAAAACATTCCCTGTACAATTTTGGCTGCAGTATTCAAAATAAGCACCACTGGCGCGCGTTGGGACTAGCCGTGCTACTACTAGCACTCGCTATGGCGAGAGGCTGAAGTTTTAGGCGGGGCAAATCGGCGCGTTGACGGCTCCGCATATTCGCACCCAAAAATCTCGAAATTCGCTATACGGCGGCAATTCCCAGTGCTTTGGTGTAAAGTTGAGACCTGTAAAACTTTCCCTGCGTACCCCTTTTTTCGATTTTCATCGGTGGTGCTGTGGTGCAAATTATATGAAATTCAGTTTTTATATTAACAACTACAGTGTACAAATTCACGTTCATGGATATGTGTGAGGGCTGGTGTTTCATGCTTCTATACGTGCATCATATGGCATGATGAAGTCAGAAGCGAAAAAAGCTTTACATTTTTATTCATACAATTATTTCATTACAATAAATGCATATTGCATTTTTCATATACTTCAGTGAATATTAAAAGCTAGTCATTTTTCTAGAGCTCCTCATGACTAGGGCTAGATTAAATGACTACGGCATGAAGGAGAAATCCTGTCTAGAGCCTAGGAAATCAGCTTATGAAGGTCCGGTTATCCCGACAAATTAGTCGGAGCTCTGTCAAAGTCCAGAAATAAATTCTGTACGAGTTGACCCTGCGCAATCATGATATTCCATATCCATTACATTCCATTACTCGTTGTCAATTTTCTCATAGATATCTTTCATTACAGTCGAAGTGACAAAAATATCCCTTCTTACACATATGATGCTTTATGCTTTACGCTTTACTATGCATATAGGTATAGCTTTCACGAGATGACTTTGACATAATCATAATCATACATTAATAATAATTGTCAAACAGGAGAAGCAGAATAAAATTTACCAGCGCTTTGACCTACATTGCAGCTTTAGTGTTACGAACTTCGAAATCGTTGAACTTTTCACGTTCTTTTACAAATTCGCACGTTATAAATATATTAATTTTTAAGAGGTTTTTCAAATTGGCTTTTGCAAAGCCGGCTTGGAGACACTGTTAATTTCAGGTCTATAGGTTGAGAAAAAATCGTTATGGAGACGTCCTTTTCTACAGTCAGTGCTCTTACATGGCTGAAGATCAAAGCTCACAAAACTAAGAACAACATCGTGACGTCAAATGTTAAGATGGCCTAACGATGCAGAACTTTGGGGTTGCGTAACATAGTTCAAATATCTACGCTATTTTAAACTCAATAATTTATTCGTCGTAAACGAAACTAACAGGCCTCGTTATTCATGTACGTTGTGAAATAAAGAAATAATGGGCGATTTTCTAAGTTCATGAGAAAACCAAATTAGAGAACATAAAAGAGAGAAAATGAAACACATGTAAATAGCCGAAATGTAAATGTTTTACCGTTAGGAGTCATCATCCTCCTTGAAGAAATCCAAACTCATTACAGCACATCATTAGGAGTCTGCTACGGTTAAACAATAACCTACGGTTCGTATAATCTTCCTTCTGTTAGCGCCATAGCTATACCCTTGGTATTCTTCATCATCCCCTAACGTCAGCCATAGACCGATCGAGCGCGGCTTTATCCTCTTACGAATGATAAGTCGAGAGTACTCTCGTTCGTCGCTTCTAATGACGATGGCTGAATTGAATTTCACCTTAGGCCGTCTATGAATTTCCAGGAAAATTATTTCCTATCTCTTGTAATACCGTTCGTACTTTTTTCCTTTATAGGTATACATATGTACTAATGTGTACAGCTGTTCTGGATACTGCCAGATGATTAAGGATTATATACGGCAGAGTGTGGAAAACCTCAATGGTAAACTTTTCATGCATTCACCTCCTTAAAAAGAAGCGTCACGCATGCGCAATTTTGAATCCAGCAGTGACGATAGACTTATTGGTCTATCTGAAATTGAATTTTTTATATAAAATTTGGTTCCCAATCGATTCAGCCGTTCATCTAGAATTTCGGGTGTTCATGTTTACGCACGCATGCGCACTTCTTCGTGATGGTGCATTCGCTTTCATCTGGACGCGCCCTAAGACACTTTTCTATATTTCATTCGGCCCTGCTTAAAAATTGCTCCATTTTTGCGTATATTTGAAAGTTTCGTTTCATTAGGGATTGGGACACGTGCAGGGTTGTAGTTTTTGAAGTTGTTGTTTTCGATTGAGAACTTCAATGTCCAAAATAGATTAGAAGCACGAAGTAGCTAAAAGAGCGAGAGAATTTTCCGGTGGTGCTGTCTTAAGTGAAATTCAATAGCATAGTTGGAAATTAGGAAATTATTAAGCTCGTCAAGGCATCCGAGGTACCCAAAGATTAGGAAGAACATATATTGGAAGCACGAAGTAGCTCAAAGAGCGAGAGAATTTTCCGGTAGTGCTGTCTTAAGCGAAATTCAATAGCATAGTTGGAAATTAGGAAATTATTAAGCTCGTCGAGGCATTCGAGCTACCCGCCCTCCTTCTGAACCCTCTACCACTTCCCGATTTAAGCATCCTCATTGCTCAACCCCTTCGCGCCTATCCTCTTCGTTGCAGTCCATTGCAAACATCCTTAAGCCGTATTTCCATGATAGAGCTTGGACCGAGTTGGAGATCGAGTCGAGTTTGATTTGAACTTTAGTGACCTCCCGTGCCAGTTAACAAATCTTTCAGCGAATGCACGGTAAAATTAACATTCTACTTTGCAAAAAATTGTTATTATTTACTTTCATTCCATTTCCATTGCAAAGACGATAAATCAGTAAAAAAAGTGCGATCTTACTTCGCAGTAAACCTGTTGCATATATTTTTGTTGCTTGTATATGTTTATTTATAGTGTGTTGAACTCGTAACAAAATACCCTGTCTATTTTTGTTTCGAGCCATTTATTATCAATGCACTATTTACCAAATGTTACACGAAGCCTCTTCTAGGGGGATATTCTGAATTAACTTAATACTCTGGAAAATGAGATTCGCCTAACGTGGTGGTTTTCTTCCGTAAACAGGATGTCGTTAAGGGTGGTGAGGATTCCCGTATATTCAACATGAACCTATTGATACAGAAGTCACTAGTCAATGTGAACTCACCTTTAATGGGAGCGCAAGTGTAGTACCCTATACTCTTCGTTCTATTCAATATCCTGGGGGAGGATCTAATATGGTGAAATTGAACGATAAGCACCCTTTAAGGAAAGAACCTGTATCGCTTTATTATCGATTTCCTGCCGATCAACGAGACTTCCGCCGGTTTATTAAAGTCGTGGCGATTTCATTTCCGCCCGTGGTCCGATACGCCCCCATCGTCATTTCCACACCACGTCAATTTTCTGTCTCACGATATCCTCTTTAGCTTTCGTGTAAAAATTTCATGTGATATTACACGTTTCTCGAGCGTTTACGAAATATTGACTGTACGACAAAATAATATTTCAGCAATTCTTTGGAACAAGAGAGTACAACTCATTAGATACTTGAAATTCACGGAAATCGTGATACGGTAACGCGATTATCTTAGTAACGTTAACTCGCCTGCGAATAAGCTCCTTACGATTCCATTATCATTTAAAGCTACGTTCTCGTTAATAATTCCTACCGATAAATTAATGCACTATGAGATTACAGTATAACGTATTTATACAATATATCTGAATAACGTAATTGTGATACGTATTGTTTATTGAATATTCTTAAGCTAAAACTGAATCGCAGTAAAATGATAGAACACGACGAAGCATAAAAAAGTGCACAAGTGATAATAATGCTATTAATAGAAAATCTGTTAATCGATAAAAAAATTTCATTCTTTGATTGACCACAGTAGCTAAAGAAATTCATAAAAAGATAGTTAATGGTAGGTACTATAATTTTAAGATTGGAGAAAGTTTAAAGAACAGTATATTAATCAAGTTCTCCATTAATAATTGTCTCTCAGATACGATCGATCATTAATACAATCTCAGGCACTTTTATGAGTAATAATTCGCACCGATCTATTATTCTTCATCATTATTCAATTTTTTTCTCTATGAATGTCATGAAATTCGTAAAAAATTGTGAGGTCGAATCGGGAATCTTGTGACATCTCAGGATTACTCTGAAAGGTGTTGATACGTACTCCATTTTCTTTACAACTCCTTTAAATTATCGATCAGCTTCTAAAGAAAAAGGTTAAAAACTTAATTGAAAGTTGGCGAGGTGGTGCGTGTGAGTACTAAAAAATATTTAAGACTTCAAGATGAGAAGAGAGGGGCTGAATTGTTAAGTTTATAGGGCGCATACTATACCCACGATTCGGTGCACTCGAGTTCTTATGCGACCCCTATGCAAGAGGGGTAGGTGTTAGGTCACGGTTGAGTCTAGAAGTGAGGAGTGGCGAACCCTTTTCGCGTGCATTAGGCACACCCTCTCAAAGCAAAGCTTTCGAAGGCTTTGGGGAGCCTTTCGTAGTATGCATCGGTAGTAGTGGTAAGTTGCGTCTCCGTACGGGTAGTAGATATACCATCCAAACAGGGTTGTCAAAAGGGGTGTAGATTCACCTACCCTTCGGCAACTTTAGATGCCACTAGTGGGAGTAACATGAGAAGGAGTCAGTCAACATACCACATCAGACACATCTGCTTACATTCCCATGAGCCATTGGCAAGCAAGTGAATAAGCAAGCAAGCAGGCAGGCAAGTAGGCAAGCGGAATCCAAGGAACAGTAGGTTGGGAAGATGATTTGAAGGTTAGAAGCTTTCTAGGGCGTGGGTGTATGAGAGACACGACGAATAGAGAGGATGGGTACAATACGTGGTTCTCAAGTTCATAATACTAACGAGGCGAGTCAAATTTCCGGAACGGAAAGGAAAAATTCGTAATAAAAGTTAAATGTAGCCTCGAGTTTGGAACTAGTAAAGGGAACTAGCAATACATTCTGTCTTATAAAGCTTCTATTACGGACAATCTTGGTTTTGAGAACAGTGATTAATTAATGTAGTTCCACTAATTATTGGAGATGGTCAAATCCTTAGATAAGCTATTTTTTGACAGAATTTTACTCCCAATACAGTATTTAGACGTAGGAAATGTCAAGCCTAAGTGAGCCTCTTAAGGAAATAAACCAAGTGGATTATGAAAACTACGATATTTTAATTGTTTATTATTTTTAAATCAATTTTCTATGATATATACGTCTTTATGTAAGGGTTTTCATGTAACCGCATTTGTTTAGAATTTAGCCAAATTTTAGGGTAACCTCCTTTGCTCCGGTGACACGCTTTGTATGGATCTTCTCTAAATTTGAGGGTGTCCCACTTTGCCTCAGTGTCCCCTATAGAACATGAGGGAGTATCTTGTATAATTACCATCCCAAAAATTCTGTAATAATATAATTTCGGCAATAATTTTTGTAAACTCCGTGAATGTCGCGCTGAACACCAATGGTGGCGCGATGCCGATTCTAGTAACCGATCATACAACTTAATAACTCATGGTGTATCATCCACCTTGCCATAGCAGCGATAGCGCTCATCCCTTTCGTTTTCGGAGGCTCATACGGAACAGATCAATTATACGCTCATACGGAGCAAATCAAATATGCGCGCGTGCCAAACATTTACGGAGGTAACCATATTTCTTAATAGTTTAGTTTGTCGCCACGTTAAATGTATTAATATTTTATTTTTATAACATTACTTTTGAAAGGCGACAGGGCCCATTATTCCCTAATAAGAACGAGAGACGGACTTATTCATCTGGGATTTAATAAGAAAAGCTTGGTTCCCGCTAATAGACGTTACGGATCGGAATAATACGATGCGGCATTGTACCCTAACTTGACGAATCACATGAGAATTTCAACCAGACGAAGCATCGATACACGATCATCGCAGATAAGCGTTTTTAGTTATTTAATTCTTTATCTCCATTTATTTTTTGATATTTGACGATAATGTGCTATATGTCATTAATCACAATGTTCCTAATCGCATTATTTCTTAATGAATGTGTAAATGTGTGTGTGTGTGTGTGTGTGAGAGTTTTTGATACAACGATTTTTGTGAACTTTGCCTGCGATACTCGATTCGGCACGGGGTCATATACGAATTTTGTTTAGACCTGCGTTAACCTTATTTTGCCATACTGCATCATTAATCCTTAATAGCAGTGATATATTCCATTTCTTTTAACATTTGGTACGAAAAACTTTGCTAAAAATAAATTATATGCTTGAATCGCATTTAACTGTACGCCACGCCTCCAAATACATATAGCTACAAATTCCTACAAAGCTACAACGCATATATTATGCGTGTATGTATGTTTGCGTGGGTGTGAATATTTATATCCAAAATTCTTAGCGAATAACTAAACCGATCGAGTTGAAATTTATAGTAAAAATTAAGTTATTGGTTCAGATAAGACAATAATACTTGCAGATGTTCGGTATCTTCAGTTTCAAAATGGCGCATCCCTCGTAAGTAATTGTCTCTCTCCAGACTCTGACCGGGAATCTTAACCAGATTCTGATCGAGCTAGTGTGAAAGAATAGTCAGGGCGGACCATGGGTGTAACGATCCGTATGAACAATGTCATGAAGGGCAAAATCTACGCAAGTTCATTCATGTTGCCAGATATAGGTATTTGTGTACTCTTCTAATCACAGTATTTACGCAACTTATGTATTTATAACCAAAATCATAACCTATCAGAGATGTCCCGATTAGACTTAAGGTATTCAAAAAACTTAGTGTAGCTGCTACGTTACTATAACACACTTTTATTCGAGCGTGTCATGTAAAAGTATTAGTCTGATATACGAGGTGCGTTCAAAAAGTAACGGGAATTTTGAAATTTCGCGGGTTATATTAGTCCGATTGGTACAATTTTTTCGTTGTTGTGTTGGCAAACATGTCTTAAAAGTATCTGTATACATTTTGAGCTATATTGGATGTTTAGTCTCTTGTCAGCTGTTAAAAGAATAATACGTGTTTTGATACAGTCGGCGATTTTTCATTTGTATAAATCATGGATCAGAGAATTTGCATTAAATTTTGCTATAAAAATGGAATAATGTGCAACAAAGTTTTAGAAATGTTAAATATTGCTTTTGGTGAATCTACTATGAGTAAAACAAAAATAAAGAGAATCTTGAAGGACCGTCGTTTTACAAGCATAGATGAGATTAAAAGTGCATCGCTGAAAAAGCTCAAAGCTATCCCAAAGATTGAGTTTCAGAAGTGTTTTGGAGATTGGAAGAAGCGCTGGCATAAGTGTATAATATCTAATGGGGATTATTTTGAAGGGGATAACATCCATGTAGACGAATAAATAAAATTCTTTCCAAAAAAATGAAAATTCCCGTTATTTTTTTAACATACCTCGTATACATTTGAGAGTTGCACATTAGTTGCAGGTTGATTGTTTCACGTCCTGACATCTAGCGGACATATTTTCTCACTAGACTGAATTATGGACTAGTTCGCCTGACTTCGGCTGACCAGGTTCTAGGTCAGGCTTGACTACTTTGGAACACCCGGTTATTCCCGTTTAGCCGTTAGCCAGGAACAGGGAACGTCCCGACCAATTTCTACCAGGGATAGGAAAAAAAGTTTTGCGAGGGCGAATTTGTTATTGCTCCAAGATTTTCTTGTTTGGACTCCCACGTATGCTCATTACAAGCGACCGCTCGATACCTATTTGTTTGGCATTCCAATTGTCTAAAGAAAATTAAAGAAAGAAGAAAATGTAATGAAGTTGAAACGATATTGAAGAAAAAAGATAAAAAGGAAGACATATCAACTGGAAAAACATGAGATATTATCCTAAAGTAAATTACAGAAAGAAAACTGTAGCACCAGAATAACTATTCTTCTCATTAGTAAAAAAGAAATAGCAGTGTCAAATTAAGCATGTGATTATTATTTTAAATAAATCAATAATTTTTCAATACACAATGTCAAGACGTTATGTTACACCTTATTTAATCTCATCTTGTCTTACGAATAAATCAACATTGGAGATTTTACACTTTTTTTTAAATCGAAATATTATTGTCATCTATATTTATTAGCTAACCATGAACTATTCCAAAGAATAGAATAGCCTCCCTTCTGAACGTATTTAACCCCCTTGAGCGTTATTCTGAGTATACTGGGGGTAAATACTATTGAGGTACTATGAAATACAGGGTGACAAATTGAATATATCAAAAAGCTTTTTTAATAATATTTTAATGAGATTATCGATTAAGATAACAATGATACTGTCTTGTAGGCAATACATGTAAGTTTTATGTATATACATTTTCGAAATGTCCACCCTCAGAATCTTGGACATGTTGTAGTCGATTCCGGAAACCACGAAAAATACTGTTCAATATATCTCGGTTGATACCTCTTGCTTCATGCCTAATGGCCTTTCTCAAGTCCGTGAGATTTTTTGGGCTATATTTAAACACTCTATCTTAGAGATAGCCCTAAAGGAAGAAATCGAGAGGATTGAGGTCTGGAATAAGGTAGCCATTCCGTACCGCCACCAGCGAATCGAGAATAGCCTAAACCTATTACTCTCTCTCCGTAAACACTGTGCAGGTACTCAAACTCATCTCGAGATCGGTGGGTATAGCTTCGTCCTGCATAAACCGGTGTGAGTCAATGAGTTTGTTTGGACGGGCAAAGGGTACCCATTTTTCTTGAAGCATCCAAAGATAATTTACTAAATCCACTGTGTCATCGAAAAATTCAATGGAGACATCGCGCGATGAAATGGCCGCCCAAGCTGTAACTTTTTCCAGATGCAATAGGCGAGAAATGACTAGCTGTGGGTTCTCTTTTCCCCAATGCCTGTAATTCTGTTTGTTGATAAGGCCATTCATATAAATATGAGCTTCATTGCTGAACACAATATGGTCAACATCCAGTGTTCTAGCTTCGAGCATGGCCTGAAGATCTCGGGCAAACTTGACCCTCGTCTCCATGTGGTGAGTGGTTACCATCTGACCGATTGAGACTTTGTATAGGTGCTATCCAATAATGTATTTCATTATGAAGCGCAGTGTTTCTCTATTTAAGCCTAATTCCTGAGCAGCATGACGGATAGATGTCACCGGATTAGCCATAAAAAATGACTCAATTCGTTCCTGATTGACCTCTGTGGAAACTGTTCGTGATTGTCCTGAGTTTTGATGCCTTCGGTCATCAAAGATTGATGTCTCAAGGAACTTTGTTAAGCATGTAGAAAAGCGATATTTGATTTAATTCAGTGAATTTTCGTGAGATGCCTCAGGCATTTTGTCCACTCATCATATTTATGGTATGGCTTACCTCGTGAGTGTATGGAGACGCCTGATTGCGTTAGTTACATTTTCACCACGTTGGAAATAATATCTAATGAGGTCCACTTTCTGATCTTTAGTCAAATCGTCCATATTGTTATCCGAAAAGAGCGAATTCAATTGAAACACGTAAAAAAATTACACGTATATACTTTCTTGACATACATGAGAGATGTCGCTCTGGCTATTCTTCGCGGGAAAATTGAACTTTACTTTTTGACATATTCAATTTGTCACCCTGTAGAACCGTAAGGGGGTTAATTTTAAAAACTTTCTTACCCTCTTGGGCAGTGAGTAAAACACGTATTACCTTAGAGACCCATCATGCTCTACTTTCCTCCACGTGTAATCGATTGTTGAGCTAAAATTAAAAAAAATTCATTAAAATTATCCCACAAATCCTCAAGAGCTTTAATTCTAACACACAAATACTGGCATCTTTGAGGATTTTTAAATCAGCTAGTTTTTGTTCTGTCCTTTTATACACTCTGATGTATTAATGTAGGATTTGCTGCAGCATAATCAACAAAGTAGATAATTAGGAACATTTTGAAAGCCACTCAAAAGAGACATGCGAATTGTGCAACCAGCACACACGGTGACACTCGCACTGATGAATACATCAGGCCTATCTCCAACTCTAATCTCTAATTCTCTGATATATATAAAAGGAAGTGTCCGTCCTCTTGTCTGTCTGTCTGTCTGTTCTGGGTAATCTCCGAAAGTACTAGACCGATTTTGAGGAAACTTCGACTAATGTATTTCTTGGGATCCTGGGAGTGTTATAGACTACATACCATTACAATAAGTAACCAGGTGACTGTGCAGGAATCGAAAATGTGAGACAAGTCAGATATTTTGTCCGTTCTCCTATCTGTCTGTCTGTTTGATACCTGTTAACTCAAAAACTACTATATCGCTTTCCATGAATCTTTTTTTATATAATTCGTCATCTTTCTGAGAAAGTTTATTACTATTAAGTATTACGGTACGTTTTCCAGGGGGTGAGCAGAAAGTTAGAATGTGAGCGCCGCGCTACGTACATCATGCGGCGACGGCGGCTATTGGCGACCGGCGACTGCTGACGTGATAGAATGTTTGTGTGTATATTCTCTATTAACTCTTAAACCCTTTGACCGATCTGGATCAAATTTTGCATAGTTCCTTTCTAGGACCCTGCGGAAAATATAGGCTACTATAATACCTGGACACCCCATCCCCTCCTCTTGATTGTCATTGTTCAATTTTCACATGTTCTAGATACAAGAAGTCCAGGCAACGCTGGATAGTATAGGCTAGTTTTCCTATAAGATCCACAGAAATTTGAAGCAAATCTAAGATTTCTGGTGTCATGAAGTCGATTGATTTTATATCAGTTAATAAATACGTATGAGAAGTACATTTATGTATACCGTTACAATATCTAAGAGACTGCTTAGTTAGACTCGCTAAGATTATGTTTTCCTTCTATAATTCAAATATAAAATCAATTACTATTAACAATGAGTTACTTTTCACGTGGACCAATCCTTTGATGACCATCCCTTCTTTTGCAATTTTATTCCATGAAAGTTTTCACCCCCTCATTCCAAGAAGCCAGGAACATTTTGAGAGCTCCTTCTTCGCTTAATTACTTTTTAATAAAGATCCATTTCCTACTCGGCTGAGCGACATGGTAGCAAGTTAATGCCATCAGAAAGCAGAAGAACAGCGAACTGTGATGCTTCAGTTGAGAAAATGGCGCGATGAAGTTATATTAGATGAGATGAGGAATTGAGAGTCGATGTTAAAATGAAGATTGCGCTTTCTTTTCCTTATGCTCTTTCACTTCTTCGGTTCATATTCTCTGAAATCGTACTTACCCCACTAAAGAGCCTTGTTAACGTTGACACAGCGAAGCACCAAGGTTGATTCATCATCAGTAAAATCGGCTCAGTGTGGAGTGTGAACTTGAAGGGTTGCCAGAGGTTGCTTAGGTATAGATGGGAATTCAACCTCCCTTTCCAAGTAATTACTTCATAATAACTTGAAGCAGTTGTATAGCTTCTCAGCTTCTCTAAAGACCAAGAAGACATGTCGAAGATCGGTACGCTCTCTGCGCAGTTATCTTGACTGCTTCTGCAGACACAAAGATTATACCTGTCATTTTGGATTCGACTTATATTCCTGAAAAATAGTGTATACTGTTTGAATAGCATTTATTTTCGGAACATGACACTGGGCATTCCTGCTTAATACGTATACCTTCATTTATGAAAACTATAAATTATAAGGATTTAACATTTAACTCTCATTCAAGTCAAAATGCGTTGCTATTTATAAATTTCATAATAATTATAATGACATTTTATAGAGAATTTTTGAAAGATGATATTCGCGAAGGTTAAGTGAAACTATCCAAAATGAGGGCCTATATACTGTATATTAATGAATAGTTTATATGTATAGTAAAAGAATATTTTAGGATCGTTATACATAATAGAATAATTTTTTTTAATAAAAAACGACATTGAGGAGCGACTCTAATTGGTGTTTGACCGTTATCGATTAGGTGTATATATCAATTTCTCTTGAGAAAGCGTTTTTTAACATATGGGTGTTCCAGAAAGGAAATATTGAAATTCGAAATTTTAACGGGAGCCCGAGGAGATTGCTTTGAGATTGCCAGGGTGCAGTGGACAACGGGATTACTGATGAGAGCGAAGGACGCATTGTGTGTGTGTCCACTTATCCGGAAGCACCCCAGTTTTACGCAAAAATTCTCCACATGAAAGATTTTTCACGATATTTTTCACATAAAGAAAGCAGTCTAGTTCTACACGTGTCAATTTCATTTAGGTTCGGTTAGATTGGGCTACGTGGGTTCAGAACAGATTAGGTTCGGTTAGGTTATGTTAACTTAGACTACAGCGATATTGCATTCATAATGGTTTTAATTACTTTCTTTGTTGGCGATGAGTCCAGCATGTAACATGTAATAGAGACTTTCTTGTTTGCTTCAATGCATTATATATATTTTAAGAAATAAAAATGGTTTTACAAGGCATTTTTCAGGATTCAATGCAACACTGATTGTGAGTTCTTTTCAGTACTCCAGCAGTTTGTGACATTCACCGTTATTATTTGGATGTTTAGTTCTTATCAAAGATGAGTACTTGATAGTTATCTGTAATTTTATTAAGTTTCCGTTTATTGTTTTACATCTATGAATTGTAAATTTATTTGGTAAAGTGATTTTTGCACTCAGCAGCATTTTTCGCTCGTGCCCCATACAGCAGTCTTGTGCTATTGGTTTCAAACGCTTCAATGCACCTAAAATGCTTTCAAATGGAAAACAATTTATTCCGCTCTAAGAACAACAAAAATTTAAAAGGTCGTCGTATATATATAAATAAATATAAAAGTATATATGAACAATATTGTGCATGTTATTCACTTGTGCTCCGATATAATATTCTACGCATAGTGTATATGCCGCTATAAATTATGCCGGTAGTTTTTGTACAAACAGCAAAATACAACGTAGATGCGGATTACGAAAGTAAATAAACCTACTTCCTATATGCTTATTTTACTTTAATGTGTAAACATTTATTTTCGTAAGCATAAAAATTTATGTTTTCTTTAGATAAAGAAACATAATCTCATTGCATCGTAGCGTATGCAAGAACACAACGAAGATTTCTAAAAGCTTCTTTACTTTTGTGTAGACATGTATTGTCATAAGCCCGAAAATATATCTTTTCACGATAAAACGATAGAACAGTTTCTTTCCCTCTCATTGTTGCGGTTCGTTTTTTTTTACAATGAAATTGTTGTTGTTAGAATTGACTTACTTCATTAACTTTATTTATTAAGGGAAAATAATTGTTTGGACAATAATTGTACATGCAATTACACAGTAGATGCTTGAAGTAAAAAGAATCTTCTATCGTACAATTTCTATTTGAAAAAACGGATTTTTAACCTATAGGGGTCAACCAAAACCTTTTTGTAAAATGTCGGTCTCCATGGAACATCTTTTTCCATTCTGATTAGCAAAATGTATAATAAAGGTAACTTATTAACATTTATAGAATACCGATGCAAGGACGAACATATTTCCAATCTCTTTTCTTCATATTCTAAAAATTTGTGATTTAAAAAATGGGCATGTATCTGGCATATCATGCATTTCTCACTAATCATTCGTTGTTTTCGTGCACGCAATCGCCAAAAATTAAAATGCCCAATTTAAATCAAGAATTTTTTTTCATAAAAATGGAAATTTTTACTTTTATATATATTAGAACTCCTTCTTATGTACTTATTTTACATTATTATAGTTACAAAAAGGCTGCCTTAGAAATGTGTTGTAACAAAAAATAAAGTGCACTAACTTTCCACGTGAAAGTGGCATAAAATTTCGGAGCAGTAGGTTCTAATTTTTACGGAATATTCAAGGTCCGAGGTTTTTACATTAAAAAAGAGTTCGACAAATGGGTCATCAATTGATTATGAAACGGAATACGCTTCGAGTTTGCAAACACAATGTCGCTCGAGTTAGGCAAGTTAAATTTGAATTACGATTTATCTTTGTCTCTAATTACCGAGAGCTTTGCGGAAGCTTCCGGCAGTCCGATCATACCTCGAATACCATGATCTATAATACATAGATTATGGTAGCATAGAAGTTCGAAATGTATTCTTACAGTATAGTTACTATATATAATCTATATCTACAGCTTATCCAGTACAAATCATAACGATTTTGCAAACGTGTTAACCTTGTAGATTCTTAACTTACCAGCCTGACCAAGAGTAATTACATGATGACACAGCATTCACCAAGCTACTATTTGTCTCTCGTAGGCATTCTATTTTATAATTCAAAAATATCGTTAAAATCAAAACCTGTAATCCGGTTGTTGGCACAGCAACGGAATCTCGTGCATTATAGGCAAACACATTTAGCATTCAGGTAAAATATTCTTTTTCAACACACTTTCTGAATCGTATTAAAAGAAATATTGCTCATTATAATGACAATAAGTGATTCTAATTAGATGCAGTGTAATTACGATTAAGTGCAACTAAATCAACATCTAGTGTGTTTTTATTTTAAAAAACAAGTATTAATGCTATCGATCTACCCAGTGCACGAATCTTTCTGTAATCGCGATCCTTCGAAATTCTCATATATCCAAGTTAAAATCACGAAACGTTAAACGGATACGTAGTAACAACGGATACATATATCCACTTGAATGTTTGCATATGTTATCTGCTTCTGAAAAATGAACCAAGAACCAGATATCAGTGATAACCACAACTTTTAACGAAACAAATTTTTAAGTAAAATGGCACATGGTAAATAATTTCTAGTTTTTAAACCACATGTGAAATCTATAAAAATTGAGGAGCTACTATTTGCATGGGTAACGAAGTGGCGTAGCCGAAAACGGGGTGGAAACTGGTGGAACTGCATCGCGCGTCCATTAGTACGATCGTCGCACGTAATTCCCCCGCGAGCATTAAACTTATCGAGATTTACGCGAGCCTTTGGTATCAGAGATAGTTGAATGCATACAGAGGGAAACACTATCACATTTGCGAGTCTTTTGAGCTCATTTAGCTCGTTCTGCTCGTTTCGCAAAGCGAGCGACATCGTAAATGACCGTAAACCGTAAAGAGAAGAAAAGCAGTGGAGAAAGGTGGAGAAAGGTGTAGAGTGAGAATCGTGACATTGCCTAGGCTCCCTATCTTCCTCTTATGATCCTATTTATTTTCCAAGCCATTAGGCGAAAGCACCCCGCAATTCCAATATTTCTCATGATATTGTAACGTTTACGTAAGAAGCTGGTCCTCATAAAATGGAACGCCGTACGATACTTCTATATTGCCCATTTTTTACAACGTACTCCTGAAGCGTGATAACACGAGACATCACCTGCAGCTATAATCACAACAGTTCAAAATTAATATTAATCTCTTAGTTTTTGTAAAATACGTTATTTCCTTTATCTTTTTAACTGCTATTGCAACCGCATCCTTTGTATCGATACTGTCATATAGAACGAAGAATGAAAAGAAAACAAGATTAAAGAAATAATAATAATTTCCAAATGGAAAATCCGGCTAAATAACGATATGCATGAAATTTATCAAAGTATAGAAAATTTCCACATCAATTTGTAATTATACCGTGAGTTTCTGGTCTGACAATTGCGCGTTAGTAATAAATCGGATTAATTGAGCGGTTAGGTTGATGACCATCACTCCCTCTCTCTTTCGCTCTGTTTCTTTCTCTCTTTCTCTCTCTCTTTCTCTTTAATGCTTTGCAACTCTGAAGCTAATGCTCTCTCATACCGATATTCACCACGCACCTGTATTTTCCCAAGGGCAAATTAATCGGAGAACAATATCATTACCGCTGCTTTGTAATTATTCGATACTGAACGTTCGATGTCGTTATGTACGCCTGCACGTCCTGCATTAGCGCTGACTAAAATCAAAAAGGCGTATGATCCGTTTTACGCCTTTTTGTGATTTCTCTGGCAAAAGGTGGTATTGTATTATAACGAGTTGCCTGGACCCTCTCCTTGTAATTTATTTTTCACTCGGGTCGCCAGAAAATGCTTGAGAAATATGAATTTCCGAAAAATTTGTTCTGATCAGGAACCTAACCCAATACCTACGGGCTGCTTAGTCAGGGCACTAACCACTGTGCCACCGAACCCACTGTCCGTCTTGGAAAGGTCCTGTTTATTTATTTTTCGGTCATTCCTAGGTAGAACCCTCTCCATCTTGTAACGCCACATTACAATATATACGTCATCTCTATGGATAAGAAAAAATAACATTGCGAAACCATAAGGGCGTATGTACTATACGCAAAAATCATAAGGGCGGATGTGTATGTCGTGTAACGTGGTGTCCGTCGGACGACCCGTTCCACAAAGGAATTGACGTAAGGAAGCGGGCACCAAGAGCCAGGCAAGGGGGCCGAGCGCCAAGAGGAGCGTGGCCGTCCCTGTGAGGTTCCCCGGAATCGGGAAGATTCGGGAGCCCTCGGCTCCATCCGGCGAAAACGGTTGAGGTGACGAGCGCCGGGACGATGGGTCCTGCAAAACGGAGTGAGGGAAGGGAAGGAGACGAGGAACGTCGGGCCTGAGTGGGGATACGAGGTCTTTGGGAAAGATCGGGAGCCCTCGGGAGCTTCGGTCCCGCTCCGGAAAATGGAGAGAGAGTTCGAACAAGCACGTGTGCGAGTGAGTGTGATAATTTCGCGCATTTTAAGATTACGCGGCGGGAGTTTTGTGGAAAAAAAAACGGTCCGCGGTAAATGGCACGGGGATCCTCTTCTCGGGACCGAGGGTCAGTGGATGAGGGCGAGGAGGATGCAGTGAGTGCCCCGCCACCCGAACCTTGGATGAGGGTCATCGTCGGGAGAAGGACGATTGGGAAGGCCGGCCCCAGGTAAAGATGCCATACAGCCGTCGCCGACCGGTGAGTACCGCGGAGGGCGGATAAATCCGGATCACCAGAGGATCGCTGGTGGATCCGCAAATGCACTCAATAGGGCACGTTAGCTCGCGGGGCGAGATGCCCAGGAAGAACTCCAACTGACAGGATGACCTCCGTGGCCGCGACTGAGGTTTGAACTTTGAATTGTACAGAGTCGCGATCGCAAAGCCCTTATTAGACTTTACTCTTTTACCGTATTCGTAATATATGGAAAATTTTATAGAAGATAGCCCCTGTGTCGCTCATTTATCCGAGATCGCTCCGGCTTCCACTCTCCCGCCCCCATGTTCCCCTCTGCCTTGCAGGAATAGGAGCTAGCGGGAACCACCAGTCGAGAGGACTCCCGGTGACGTGAAAAAGGCTCGGAGAAACGAGCTGGTGCCGCGAGGCACCTGGCGCCCAACGAATTTAGGATTACGTCGCGGCCATCGGATTGTGGCGGAAAAGGGATTCGCGTAGGGATCGAGTTAAAAATCCATTACAGTCGATATAATTGGAAATTATATATTATTAATACTAAAAAAGCGTACGGACCTCGAAAATACGCCTTTTCACTTTTATATAATTTTTTATGCAATTTTGTTTGTATACATCCGCTTATTGTAAATCCGAATATTTTGGTTTTAGTCTATACGCCCTTTTGATTTTAGTCACGCGATATTTAAAAGTTACATGGCAGGAATACTTCTTGGGAATATCGATTGCTGTACCACGTTAACACCAACTACACTGTTACGAACCAGTACAAACGAGCTTGTTAACATTACCGTTGCGTTGCGGTCAATTAGGATAATGCATGGTGACTCTCTGACTCTCTAGGTTCTCCAGCCACGCCACTACCTTTCCCATCTCATTTTCACTTGCCCCTACCCTCATCGTTTTTCCCTCTTCACCTACATCATATTCATCCTCTTCTTATCCTACTCCCTTCCTCTGAATAGCCTCAGGCGTTATATAATGGATTATTTATCGCTCAACTTCGCCATACGTGGGCCCTTTACGTCCTCGTTACCAAGTAAGCACGCCTACACGACCTCACTTTCCAATTTGTTAAGGTTCGCTGCTACGGCTTGCTATACGTACTGCTCTATGTTACGTTCGAGACTTCAGTCTCACGGACTACCCTTAACTGTTACGACCATTACCACCGTGGTCGCTGGTAGTTCGGAGGCGACGGCAGTATTGCTATCGTATACTACTAACTAACTCATTTGATGGAAAGTGGGGAGAAACCACTGAGGAATCTGGAAAAGTGCTTGGATCAGGGAATATCGCTTTAACATCATTAATAATCGATTGCGGCGACACCCCAGAGTTCGGTAACGCTAATAATCCAGCTTCCACAAAGTTTGCTAATTAAAGGATCTTTTACAAATAGAGGAGCTTCGATTTTATACAGTCGACCTTTAGTGACTGACTTTACATGAATCTTGGGATTTTTATGTTCCTTCTAGATTGTGCGATGTGTCATTACGTCTATATCATTTTAATGAATTATGTTATTTAACCACGTCTTTTTAACTTTTTTAATCATGTACGGCTATTATAATAGAATAGGAAATCGCCCCCACAAACACTTTCGTGTAAGAAACTTCGCCAAGTACAGTATTGGTGTGAATTCTTACATTATTGTTCAACATACAAAAAATATTGAAATCATATTATAATGCCAAGTACATAGGTCACTATGTATCTGCTTATTATATGATTTGGCACTAGCTCATCATTTTAATTGCATTTGCAAAATTTCTCGTAACGTCTTCACTACTCTTTTGTGTTATTACTGCTGCTTATATTTGATTATAAATTAATTGTCGTTCAATAATTTATACAAAGTTATGTGATTCCTTATCGAGTACTACTTGGCGGGTCCTTGCATTACTTCATATAAATTTGTGTTCATTATGCCAGTCTTCAACTTCAAAACCAACGTCAACTTTCTATATAGACCATACTAGCAATGAATCGTCAAACATAACTACGGTAAAAGCCTACTAAGAAACATATAGTCTTAGAATACTATTAGTATCTTCAAAGAAAGAAGTCTGAAATTCCTGGCACGGACCCGCCAAGTAGTGCCAAATCATACAATAAGCAGATACATAGTGACCTATGTACTTGGCATTATAATATGATTTCAATATTTTTTGTATGTTGAACAATAATGTAAGAATTCACATCAATCCTGTACTTGGCGAAGTTTTTTACACGAAAGTGTTTTTGGGGGCGATATCACAAGTTTTTGTCCTTCAACAGGCTATGTTAAAGAAATTCTAAACACATGAAATCTGAAACGAAACGAATGTGTCTTCGTTACAAAGCGAATATATATCGTTATAGATATTGAATGTAAATACATTGTGACGTCGGTCAGCAGAAAAATATATTGCGTTGCCGGAAGTGATGAAAAGCATTTGAATTTAATATATAAGCCCATTTTCTTTAAAAGTACATAAAGATATATCCGAATTTGAAACGAAAGTGTAGTTTTCAATGCAAAGTGCAATTTATTTGAAAGGACTATATAATCAATCCATAATTACATAAAATGAAGAAACAATTAAGCAATATGAAGAAATTTACGCACGCAATATAATAATAAATGCATGTAAGATTGCACTTCAAAATGCCGTCCAACCATGTCATTTCAAATAGTGAACACTTCCGAATAAAATTTGTAATAATCACATATCCACCTTTATTAACATTAGTAT
>JARQST010000673.1:25393-59294 GCA_030142225.1 Pachycephus smyrnensis
CGTATTTCCACGACTTGCCACAACGCGGGGCAGCACCGTCAACTTGGAGTTCGTCGAGTAGTTCCATTCCCCCTTAAAATTGTACTATAACTATCACTAAATCAAACATTCACATATTTGCGTGTATGTACAAAATTACTTGTTTTTCAGTGTAGTTAAGTCCACAGGTTTAGTTTTTCCACACTGTCCAAGTCCTATAGCTTTTAATTCTTACGAAGGAATATTTGTAGAAATCTTTCGTTTTTCAAGATAACCGTAGTGACGTGCACCTTTACAAACTTTATGATGAAGTTGACCATAATAGTTACTATGACGATTTGAATAATGTAATACAAAGATGGCTAAGATTTGAAATGTACTGGCAGTACTGCCAGCATGGTTTGTCTCTCTCAGGTACATATAGATTAACAAAGACACCATCATGCTTGCGGTATCGGCAGCACATTTCGCAACGTACCCAATATCACTAGTGCTATTAATTTATTTCCATCTTGCCGAATAGTTTATGTAATACTACGAAGATGACAGAAAGAAATTTTCTTTAAAAAAATATTCAGTTTGCCGACGTGGTGGCTTTGGGTATCCATACAAGATTACGGAGGTCAAAGATAAAGAGATACAAAGCATACTTGTATTTGACGAATATGACGAGGGAGGAAATTGAGTAAATTACTAGTCAATGGGATTAACCTATCACAATGAAGAAGTAACATTGTCTGACAAGTTGCATGTATTTAATTTTGAAATTAAATATATTTAATTTTATAACCTATATGTTTAAGGTTTAAGAAATGTACAATTTTAGTTGAATAAATGAAAATATTAATTTAACCTTAGTATGCATGACATCTTTGCCGACCACATTTACATGACAGGGGCCTGCCAGGCCCTTATATAGAAAATCACTAAATTAATTGAGTATCAGTTGATCTTAAAACCTTAAATGATAGAATATTGTTTAAGGACTGCATCACTACTGTAAAAAATGATTTGAAGTATACTTACTTGTGTATTAACGATAAATTCACACAGTAGTTCTTCTTACCTAGAGTCTTCTGATCGAGTTGGAATGCACAGAAACGAAGGCTCAGATTTTTGAAATATCGAAATTAATGGGAACAACGAAAAGAGACAAACAAAGTATGTCTTTGTATATATTCGAAATTATGTTGAAAGTACGCGAGAAATCAGAAACACCCTCAAAACACGATATTATATGCGAGATTGGCAGTCGGGCTTGGGAGGCCCCTGGCATGTAATAATGAGGTACGGCAATGTTGTCCCATTTTATGAATTCTAACACTTTTAAATATCAATTGCATTGTTACTTTTAGATCAGTATAGGTACAATAGAGGGATGTTTAACCGCATTAAAAAGATTAGTTAAATTGTACCGAAAGACATCATTTTAAAGTGGCCACTGGGCCTCGGAGGCTCCTGTTATGCCTACTACGGTTAAATAAACGTGTGTATGGTGCAATTATATAATATTAGACAATTCCTATATGTATCAAATATATCATATAGTTTATATAGAGTCCATATAGGTCCATTTTTATATATAAATTATATATTTGAAAACATATATAATTTCTATATAATCTATTATGTTTTATGAGAGAAGAGATGGCTTTATACCTAATCGATATTACAGAACTGCCTTACCGACTGCTCGAGCTCTATCCCAGAATATAGAACCGACATCCTCGAAACATTCGTCTGTCAACAGTCAGCAAAAAGTCCGCCTGCCATTCTACCTGCCTGGAGTATGTAAGTCCAGCTACGAGTGCCCTACAAGTGTCAACCGTATGCACCACCTGTTCTCTCTGGGGGCAACGACGGCTACCACCGAATTTTCGTGCAACAAAACGTATCGACCTGACGGATCCGGCATCAGCCGCCCAAGGCCCGTGGAACTTAAGGGTGCTGCCTCGTCGCGAGAAACCAGCAGATTACCATTACGATAACCTGAGTAATTAAACTAGAGAGTACACACTAGACAGAAAGTGCCCAACTGCCTATCATCGGACAAGGGCTACCTTACGTTGTGGCGGAATACCTTTATTTTCTATTCACCGATGCTTGGATGAACGTGGTTTGAGAATCTAATTGCCAATTACCTGATGGAAAACAAAGTTCTAGTAGGAGGTAGGCACACTAATTGCTACCTATTCCTGGATCGTTTTCTTTCCTCAGGGGCATCTTCGGCACTGAACGTGGAAACCGACCGCTCGTTACCTAGTCGCGATTTCTACTTCGCTTATCTTTCTCGTTAGCTTAGTCGCGTTTATATTGTACTATCCTTTCCATTGAGGTAAGCTCTCTTCCTGTGTAATCGATTGCGAATCTCTTCGACGTTAAGTCGAACGCCGCTATCTCCCTAGCGTGCTCTAATTCATCTCTTAATTATCTCTGTGGCCTTTTGGCCTAGAATGATTACTACCTCTTGCGAGGCGATGATCTGTCTGTCCTTTTCGAATTTACCTAACGGTGCATATGTACCTACCCTATAGTTTAATATTGGATATCTAAACACAAGGAATTAGAACGAAGAGTACTTTTACTGTTACGAAGCCATTTTTAGTTAAAATTTCCTGTGAATATTAGCTTAATGAACGAATTTACTGTTGATACTCATCGGAGACGGACGCATTTATAGTCGCTCCTCGACGATTATTCTTAGAGTAAATACACCGTGTGTGCGAATATTCATAGCTTGCGTTAATTTGAATTCTAATACTCATAGAATGAAACAAATAGCAGTTCTAGAGTGCATTATAATAGGAAATATATAAAAAACAAAATATTTTGCAAAGGATGGTGAAACTCCAGACAGAAATAGAAGTGCTTGTACCTTTATTATATCAAAATGAATGTCCATGATAATGTGCTAAATATCCTCAAGGAAATGAGAAAGGATATCAAAGCCTTAAAATCATCCAATACAGAAATAGTGAAAGAAGTTAAAAACGTTAAAGAAATTCAGAAGCAGGCAAACGATAAGAGTAAAGAGATCGAAGGAAAAGTAATGACCATCATCAAGGAAATCTCAAATGTGGAAAAGACAGATGATGCAAGCAACTTAATGTTGTTTAAAGTGGAAAAAAAATGTTAACTTTAATAAAAAAATTATTTGATAATGTTATAGGTACAGTAAAAAGAAAGAAGTCAACATTTAAGAGATATGTGTAAAAGATATTTTCCGTGTCGGAAAAAACCTATGGAAAAAGACCAATAGTTATTAAATTAATAGTACCTAACCGGAAAAAATATTTCTTCGAAAAGGCAGCTAACTTTGGCAACATGAACTTGGCTATCGATAACAATCTTTCCAAAGAAGAGAGGGAGAACAAAAACAACTTTTGAAAGCGAGATACTTAGAAACAAGAGTATACAAATCATGATAAAGGGAAACCAATTAATTAAGGATGGCACTAGCAACCGACGAAATTATTTCTGTTTTAAATGAAGTTACCAACGATACCACTAATGAATTTCCTGCATCAACACAGGCATCTCAAACTAATACTAGTAAAATTCCTTCTCACGAACAGCCAAAGTTCGCTTCACCTAGTGATACTTCAACTCATAATTTTTGACTGTAAGAAAAGCTATAGATCGAAATGTAAACAGTAGAGGCAGAAAGCTTATAAAGTGTCTTGAAAACAAAGGCCTTATAATCTCCAACGGTAGATGCGTAAACGACTATCCCGGTGAATACACACACTACAGCCTTTGAGGCTTCAACGTAATTAATTTAGCTGCCTGCGATACCACGCATTTGAATCTTATTTGAGACATCAAAGTTTTTGATCTGCTTACTCTCTTCGATCATCTACCGATTGTCTTAAATATAGACTATCACTCCACTTCGTACCTTGATACATATTCTCGTATTATAAACCAATCTCTTAAATGGAAAGATCATTTCGAAAACTAATTTAGTACAAATATGCAACCATTATGCCCAATCGTTGAGTCAAAGGATGATATTGACATGTTGGGTGAAAAAAGAAAATTAGGTATAAAAGCAGTTGCAATGAATATCGGAATGAAAAGAATATAACCTCTGTCTATATATAAATTTAAAAAACTATGATTTGATAGGAAGTGTGCAACTTTAAAACGAGAAATAAAAAATACCTTAAAAAATATAAAAAATCTAATTGTTGTTAATCAGATGAATGAGATTTCTTTAACTCAAAACAAAATTATAAATCGATTCTCCAAAATAAAAGATAAATGTACGAAAAATAAGTAACTCAATCATTTTCTCATAGTTGTAATAGTAGCCAGTTTTGAAAAACGGCAAATCAATTCAGATTCTGCAAAGAAAATTCGAATACCATTGATTGCAAAACTTGGCATAAGTACTTTATACAACTACTTCCTGAAAGATTAATATCTAACATAAGTATGTTCGACGCAAGGCACCCCCTTCTTGGAACGGAAATTACACAAAAGGAAATTCAAGATAGTCTAAAAAAATTAAAAATAAATAAAGCTCCAGGTCCTGATGGGATTTCGAACGAATTTTACAAAAATCTCCCCGAAGAGCACATTCTGAAACAATTTTTTAAATCAGATAATAGAAACTGAGACTATTCCTTCTTCTTGTACAGAGTTATACACGACAATGTTGTACAAAAAAGGGGATAAAAACGATCACAGCAATTATCGTGCCATTTCATCAGTTAATAGCATAACAAAAGTTTTCACGCAGATATTACATGACCGCCTTGTACAATGACTAAAAACAGCAGGGATATTACCAGAAACTCTGGCTGGTTTACGTAAAGGAAGAGGTTGCGTCTACAATATTTTTATTATAAATTCCTTGATAAAATTAAAACTTAGTAAACCAAAACAAAAACTAGTCGCTTTCTTCATAGATTTTGAAAGAGCATTTGACTCTATAAAACAAGAACTACTTTGGAAGAAATTGTTTAGCTTAGGTATTACAGTGGAACCCTCTCATTTTTTAACCAGTCTGGACCGTGAGGAGGGAAAATTTGGGAAAATTTGGGAGGTTCCACTGTAGTTCGAAATTTATAAGAATTTGCAAAAGCTTGTATGACATTATTTTAGAAAAATATAGGATAATCTCAGACTGGCAAACGCTAGAAAATAAAGATACTTTACAAGTTTATTATAAACTGGCTTTAAACATGGAAAACAAGTCATATTTATTAAGTGAACTTGTTTATGTTAACCTTACCTTACCACACTATTTTTTTGCCCCCTCGTAGTCTAAACTGGGGTCCCATGAACCCTACTCACATCTTTCATCATAAATCGAACTGAAATGAATATATTTTCATTTGTTTTTCTTTTTTTTTCAGTCGATAGAGAATCGATCAAGCATCAGGCTCATAATTAAAAAAAGTCGATAGAATATAGAAGCTTCGAGATATACGCGTTAAAAAAAAGAAAGGCTAAAAACGCGAAAACCTCGATTTGGACTTTTTTCAAAAAATCATATCTTTTTCGTTAATGCACCGATTTGAAAAATTCTTGCAGATCATTGAAGGGCACACTTGAAATCATTAAAAAAAATTTGGTCACCCGATATTCCAATAATTTCAATAAAACTGCAGGGGCCAAAATGACGAATTTTCTACTTCGTATGCTCACTGCTCGGTGGTCAAGGGGCAAATGGCTCGCTTCGACGCGTCTATCTACCAAGGAGACCCCAAACTTTTTTTACGTCAACGTCACAAACCCTTCCAATTTTCGAAATGCCAATGTGAGAAAGTTCCGCTGGGATCCCGGGGACCGCAGTGTGGTAACCTAGGATTATGTACAATAGCGCAGACTTATTTAATTTCTAGTACACTCAGCAGAATTTGGTTCGACAGAGAGATATATAAGTTTCAGCCTAATGAATTTTGTGACGTTTGTTTTAAACCCTCTTCTGGAGAAATAATGCACTTCTTAGCCAAATGTCCTGCCTGTGTCAGTTTAAGAAGTTTAATGGTTAACGTTAATAATAACGAAACTAATTAAGATATGCATTATCCCTAGAACGGCATTCTGGGGTAATTTGTTATCCCAGCGTATCATAGAAAATCTTGATTTTTGTGATATTTCAGCCATTTTGATGGCTTCAAAAGTACTTTCACTACCTTAAATACATTGAATCGAAAAAAGTTATACATCAATCTCTTCCTTACAATGAACAAAATATATTTGGTTATGTTATATAGGTGAATGGTTAAACGATGTTATTTCAGAATACAAATAAAACAGAACTATTAAAAGCTATCAAAATTATTATCAAGATGTGTCGTGGTTGCATGCACTGATTTACTTATTGCTTTGCTTAGGTATAATATTGTGCTATAAATATTTATTGACGATGAGCGACCTCCCAGAAAAAAGTGTTTGTTTATTTTGGAATACAAGTTTAATCGAGTTGATTTTAGTAAAGATATACAGTTACGTCTCGCTATCACGTTGTATCGTCTTGGGGTGAAGGTTGACTGAATCTGAATCTGGATCTAAAATGTTCAAGAATCATTCTGGAGATTTGAAAATATTTCTGAATTCTTATTACTTAACAGAAACTAAATCGTTTTTGGCTTTATCGTTCCACATGTCATGATCAAACAATGTATAACTTCACTTCGAGATCTATAATGTCGATGATCATCAGTGATCGTTTATTGTCATCATTCATAAGACAGTACATAAATGAAAATACAGAAATACTCACGGAAATATTAAATGATGATTGATGCAAGCTGCAGTATATTACTGTTATGGTAACATTACCATACATACTAGGAACGTACGTGCTTAGTCAGTAACACCAACTTCATTTCATTATTCACCAAATGGTAGAAAAGTTACGTGCAATATACAGTACATGACGTGACGTTATCTTCACATACCAAATCCACCAGCAAAATAAGACACCCAAGATTGAAATAATAGGAATCCAAAAAACCTGAAATAAAACACACTTCTCAAGTGAGTGTCATACGTATGCAAAATACGCTAAGGCTAAGCATACCATAACAATTTATAACATTTCTTCCTGACCTCGGACACAGTCACTAAATACCGAACAAATTATCGACATATTTTCAATTTTTTTCTCCGTATTCTGGTATTTGCGACTAAAAATACAAATAGCCGGCACATTCCACACTTGTGCAGTTTCCAATAATCATTTATTCGTAGTCCAAATATCATTCTTCATGACATTAAATGACAAGGATGTTTGCATGTACCAAATCGCTGAAGTTCAAAATGGCCCATTTAAGTAAAAAATTTTCTTAATAAACATTTTCTCCTAAACAGAAGAAGTCTTCGAATCTAAACATATAAGTACTTGTTGTACGTGCCATGAAGTTGGTAACACTCGTGAGTTAACTAGACGTACGCGAAAGAACAGTTATCATCTCCTCGTTTAATTCGTATTCCCTTTACATTTCACAGTTTAAAAGTCTTTCTGTTAAATCGACTTGACTGCTCAAAGGCATTCGTATCTGCCCTTGCGCGTACGTAAGCGCCTAAGGCGACGATACAGGCATATAGGTTTTCCCCTTAACGCACCACTATCGGTAGCACATCACTCCTAAAACCAATGGCTCATCAATCATCTGCATGTTTATAGAGGGACGTTTCATACCCTCTGGCTTGAAAAGCGCCCCCCTAAAAAGCAGCCTTGCTATCGTATTCCATGATCGAAAACAGCTCCAGACTAATTACTTACGGCCAATAAAATAGCGAGTTTCCAGATATCGGGATAATTAAGTTGATTATTACTGAGCATGTATATATCGATGAGCATCTTTTACGTTCCTTTTCACGCACTCTTAGATTCTCTATGCTTCTCATCTTATTGTCATACTTGAGGCGAGGCTGAGGATAAGGTCGATCAAGGCGAGATTTTCATGTTTTTATCGTAAAGACCTTACTGGGCTTTTCGAAAGGTTGGGCTAGGCTGAAAGAGGGTGAAGCTATGTGTTTTGTTATGGCTAGCCGAGATTATGTGTGCTAGAGATAGCGGTCAACAAACCACCTCTGAATGTGCACAGTTTGTACCATAGACCCACATAGGCCCTTAGTATGCTCTCGATTACGTTACTGGCCTATTTGTGATATTATGTAATGATGAGACATCTGCTGGCAGGAATATAAATCATTTGGAAGAAGTGCTCAGAGTCTATCGGAACGAAATGTAGATGGTCCTGCATGCTTGAAAACGGTGGACAGTAGGCAGTTCACACGTGAGCTCTTTCTTGACGTGCTGATTGTATTGTGGGTTTTCCATTTAAACGAGTTGAGAGTCGACACAACTCGATACAAAGCTACACCATTAACCATTTTCAAACTTTTCGTTGGACCACACGAATAGCCAGACTTCATGTGGGTGACATTGTGGATTTTCGATTTACTCGAGTTGAGTTGACACATGTCGACACAAAAACTGCCTATTTGCTAGCTACAACGGAAACTTTTCGAAATAGTCAATGATGCAGCTTTGTGGCAAGTTACGTTGATTCAAATCGTGTAAATGGAAAACCCATATTAAATTTGTGTTTTCTGTAAACTGACTTAGAGTTCAATCAGAAGAAGGTTTAATATTCTGCGACCGCCAACTGTAAAGCGCAACAACGAGTGTATTCGTAAATTTCTAATTTTACATGTTGAAGTGCAACAATATATACATTTACATAGGAGTCAGAAGAGAGTTAAAAGATTGTTAACTCTAGCTTACCACACTAGGGTCTCCGAGATCTCAGCGGAACTTTCTCACATTGGCATTTCGAAAATTGGAAGGGGAGGGGTTTGTGACTTCAACGCAAAAAAAGTTTGGAGCTTCCTCGATATGTAGACGCAGCGGAGCGAGCCATTAGCCACTTAACCACCGATCAGTGAGCATACAGTAGAAAATTCATCATTTTGGCTCCTGCAGTTTTGTTGGAAATATTGGAATATCGGGTCGCCAAAGTACCCTTTAATAATCTGTACAAATTTTTTTAATCGGTCCATTAACAAAAAAGATATGATTTAAAAAAAGTGCAAATCGAGATTTTTTTGCGTTTTTGGACTTTCTTTTTTTTTAAACGCCAATATTTCGGATCTCCTTTATTTCATTGACTTTTTTTAGTTATAGGTCTGATGCTTGATCGATTCTCGATCGATTGAAAAAGAAACAAATGAAAATATGTCCATTTCATCTCGAGTTATGATGAAAGATGTGAGTGGGGTCTTTGGGATCACAGCGTGGACTGTGAGGGGGAAAAAGAATAGTGTGATAAGCTAGAGTTAAAATTGGTGTATTGTATACCTATAAATTTTTAAATATAGGTATACTTATTATAGAATTTAATTCGCTTTTAATTCTAATGAGAACATGTCCAATCGCAGATATGGCAACAATACAACAACGCGTTCAACGTACGTTACCAAGCTAAAGGGTACTTCGAATGAAATGAAATAAGCTACGTTATGGCCGTTGATGGAGTCCCTTAACTCCATGCCTTTTTGACGCCATTTCATGAATTGAACGATTCTGCATCAATTAAACTCAAGAAAATGGTACTCAGCTGCACCATTTTTGAAATATTAAGGTTCAAAGTGAGATGTTTTATACCAGAGCATAGAGGAAGATGTGCAAATTTTTGTGCATAACTGCATTTTCCGGACGAATGAGTCCCTTAAGAGGCGAAAGGAAATATATTTAAAAATTTTAAACTTGTGTTTTGGATAGATTAAGATTAAGTTTTACAAAAAACTATAGTTAAAGTTGCCAAATTGTGGTCTGTCTCGTTCTAATTTTACTAGCTTCTGTCAATGGACAATATGGCGGCGTCGTGAGTCGTCTGCTCACACTGACGCTAATTTAAAATCTAGTGACTTCCTTGTACGAGGGAAATAGCCCATTTCGCATCAACCTTTTCTACTCAATTACGGCTGCAGAGCTATGTCACTTTTAACGAACTCTTTTTCGCGAATCAGGAAAATTCGATGCCATTACACACCTTTGGTGATAAAAAAAGACAAATTAAGAATATCACCGATCGTTCAATTTGTCAAAGTTGGAACTACTCATAAACTTCGTCAAGCGACACACTATTTCACATTCTGTAAATTTTATTTTTTTCCCTTTTATATCAACTTTCCGAAAACCCAAGAAAAATAAGGTTTTTGGAAATCAATTAACATATTTCCCAATTGTAGTAAATGTATTAACAATACTTTCATTACTTTGTAGAATAATAATGGTAGTTAATGGACTCCGGCGCAATGCCCATAAGCTACCTTAAACTCTTTTTTATTTAAAACAATATATTTCGAGAAAAAAGTTTAATACTAAAAAATCCGGGGTTTAAGAGATGTTTGAATGTGGCTTGGGTAAAACCATAAATTTTTTAAATTGATGCATTATCGATAACGCCGAGGTGGCGATGTGCACGCATCGCCGATATCGGTGACTTAATTGATTGATTGCCATGAGAAGTTGGTAGTCTGTTAGTATTATGGCAGATTTAGAAAATTTGCCAAAATATTTTTGGAAATTATCTTCGTTTTGCAAGTGATCATTTAAATATCACCAATGGTATATTATAAATATCGGCATTTAATTGGGCATCTTCTGATTTTATATTATCACAATTTCTTTTATGTTAAAAAATTATATATCTAAAATTCTAGTAAATATGAGAATGTAAATAAAAAATAAATGGTTGAATATTACTAGTTCTATTTCCTGTTTCCTATTTTGCAAACGAATTAAATTCGTGTGTAAAATAAAATGTCCCATAAAGGACACTATATTAATATAATAATAATAATTCAGGGGAAAGGTGTGGTGTTGTCGATTAACCGTGAACCCTCTGGATCGGTTAAATCTGTCTCTATTAAAGTGCTACTTCTCTACAACTTAAACCTGTCTTAGCCTATCGCGCACTTTATATAAGTGTGTGTGTGTGTGCGTGCGTGTGAGGGGCGTTAAGGAAAAGGGGAAAAGAGGAACATCCGTATATTTGTCCTGGCTTTGAGAGGCCATTGCGGCTGATTAGGAGGTAGTACGTATTTGTGGGAGGCTTGTCCATTCACCTCGTATCTTCACTGCTGCAGTCCCTCCTTCTCGCTCTATCTCTATCGTTCTTCGTAGCTTTCTTCCTCTCAATCTATCTTTCCTCGTTCCTTCTCCACTGCCCTCTTTAACCCAGTACTAGTCACCTGCTCTTTTCAAACAATGTTAGTCACGTGGGGTAATTAAGTACCTCAGATCGAATTTTTGTGCCCCAGTTCTCGATAAACGTAGATATATTTCTAGTTTTTTATTGTAACTTTAGTAAAGTCCATAGTACCCATTGATTATGTCGTTAAATTTAGTAATGACATATGCGCTTGCCAGACACGGGATTATAATCTGTGTCGATATTTTAGTGGCATAATAAAAATAAGACGTTAAGGTAATTTATTACTCCAGGGTGACTAACGCCGTTAACAACAATCCTACGCACATGGTCGCTTTCTTGCTTCCTCGTGGCTCTCTTTGTAATGCTGGGTCTACGGCCGCTCGGGTCTCTCCGTTGTTTTTCGGGTTTGCTCGGGAGAGCCCGTGGCGGCTCGGGGACCCTCGACCGAGCAGGGCCGTGACAAGGCGAGCGCCCTGTGGGTCACGCTAAAGTTCTACAATAAACTTCTACAATAAACTTCTAAACTTCTAGTTACATCCTAAGCAATTGCCTTTGTAGTATGAACAATTTTCGTGCGCGCCATTTTGAAAGTGAAGTTCTAGACATTTACAAATACCCTTATCCAATATATATGCAGAGCTTGATTTTCTTTATAAATTTCAATCTAATTCTTGCTACGGTTTCTCCAGGATGTTTCATGTAGATATTTCAGCAAGCATGCTTTTTCTAGATTTTCAAATTTTCCCCCTATGTTTCATACGCTAAAGCATAAAAAGTATAAAACCACATCAAGAGGTTTCGTCGAAGCGAGTCTGCAAACATTCATTAACCCTAATAGATTAAATGGAACACATGGTAAGGCGTACGCTACAGCTTCGCAAAACATATTTACCCTCAGACCAATCACCCACTAGTACTTTGACGACTACAACTTCTATGCGGTATAGGTAATGCAATTTAGGGACACGTACGATATCTACCGTTTTTCTACTTCAGGTGATAAATGTGTGTTGTTACATTAAACTATGAGAGACCTAGTTAAAGGAGGAATGAGATACTGGTAAAATAAGTAAGTGCATTAATAAGTTTCAATAAAATTATTATCATATCCTTTATCTACTGAAAAAGCAATTGCGTTTAAATTGGTAACTAACCTTGAATAGTGAAAACAGTAGCTGTTACATTCTATCTTAAACCTGTAACTCTGTTTCTACTTTTCACAATCTTAATCTAAACATATATCTTGTGATGATTGTCCAACTGCCGTCTGCCATCTTACCACTTTCTCCATTGAACATACTCAAGGCAAAATTGCAGGCATGGTAAATTTTCAAGGCATTGGACTTTGCCTTTCGGTGAGTTGACATCCTGTATGCAACAATACAATATTTGTACATGTACACCAAATTCGGTTTCGAAATAACACATTTGTCGAGTTAATTGTTTTTGCGACGGCGAATGCAGAAGATGCGACCATATCATTTATGCGATCATATCCTAAGGTAAATATTTTTCCAGGATATTTATAATTTAAATTCTTCTTCTTACTCTAAATTTCCAAGAATATAAAAGTCTTTAATTATACTTCTGCCGAGTACGAGCAACTGTAATAAGACTCGAAAGTATGCTTTTTAAGAGACTGTAGCGTGGCATAATTTGCATACTTAAATTGTTGTCATTGCTACTAGAATTTTTTGTTGTTCAAATACTAATCAATGTTCTAGTAATAATTTTCCCGAATGTAGGAAGATTTCCTGCATCGTAGTGTAATACATTGAAGTTTTAAAATTTACTAGAAAAGTGTATCAAATGTACTATACCAATGCAAAAACGTTTTCTAGAATAATTGAACTTTTTACTGTGACAGTAATAATAAAAATTACTATGTTTACATATGACATTCTCTTACGGAATAAAAATGCCTCTAGGATATCGTAAATATTACTGTACAAACTGCAATTTTTTGAATGTTAGTAACATAGCTTAGAATGTCCACGATATAAATTTTTATGTTTACTCAGTTATTTTTTTCATTTTTAGACATTATTTTACTTTTCTATTTTGTTATTCTCATTTATTTTATACCTTCAATCATGTAAAAATGTTACACTGCTGATTGAAACTGTTTTACGGCCAATATGAAAAATATTATGATCAATCAAAACAATACTGCGCTATGTGTAATTTTATCTATTCTGACAAATAAAATTTACTATGTTATTGTATCGCAGTTGTTACACAGCCCCGCGTATCAATAACTGACTGTAGCACTTGTAAAAATTACTCACTGAATTTTGAATTTTTGCTATTATCATAGTACTTTATGTCATAATCATCAATGCAATTTTGTTTTAAAAAGTACTATATGATTTAGTAAAATGTAATACGATGTCAGTATATTCCAGCTGTGTCAGAAAACGGTAAAATTCAATGCAATTTTTTAGTAAAAAAAATACTGTAAATCTTTGTTCGTGTAAGATAAGGATACAGATGTTCTGTCACTTATATATAGAACTAGAAAAATTTGAGTCGTTTTCCAGGCAGATTACGAAACAAAACACTGTCAATATGCATTGTCGAGAGCTTTATAGTGATTTTTACAATTTTTTCAACTTTTTTTCACTGTTTCCCTTTTTCTACATTTCCCCATGAATCCTTTTGCCTTAAATCTTTTTTTTACATTTATGAATGAGCCAAAGAGAAATGAGAATTTATAAGGAAAAGCTTTTAGCTTCCATATTATCGTTGTTGATGGCAAGAGTTAAAACGGTTCGATGCATTAACGTTGCAAATATTTATCCCTACATTTATACTTTTACCTTTTAGTTTACACGATTTTCTATTTATTGCATGAGCAGATTACGTATTTTACTAGACGCAGGCTTCTTAGCGAATTCAAGACTGGAGCTGAGATTATGGACACAGCTTGCACTCTGAAATTATCCAGCGTGTTTACACTACGGACTACAAGCACCTTGTACACGAAAAAAATGTCCTATAAATATTACAGTGGTATGAGTGATTTATATCGTTTTTACTAGTAATTATATGGATAACATTCACTAGATGCAATAATTTCTTTACTTTAGCAGCAAATATATCTTGTGATAAACGCGGCTGTAACGAGCGAATTGTGCATTAAAAATATCTTAAAAAATTACTAATGTAGTACGTAACATTACCCTGTAAAAACTTACCTGCCCCAGCGATAAATTTAAAATATGAGTTCAGCAGAAAGTCAAAAATTACTATTGCCACAAGCAATTTTACGAATATGTACGAGTGTGACTTACATATGTACATCGCAATGAAACGTAACATTTAATCACAATGCCATTGGAAACTGCATCAATTCATTTTTCGATAGCATGAATTATGTGTGACTGCAATTTCGAATACATTCGGTTTACTAATACTTACAAAACATTTTTATCCGAATTTTTAGGTAAATCAACTTCTTAGAAAGTGAAGCTAGCATAGAAATTATATAATTGTTAATGAAATTACTGCAACTATCGCTTCAATTTTATTATTGCCTGAACAAGGAATTTTAAACATAATTTTTTCTGTGTGCGTGTAAAATACTTGGAAATTTCATGAAACGAAAAGCTGATCCGTTAAACACTTTTTCTGTAGACTTTCGCCGCCACTCAAAGCTGAGGTAATAAAAGTAATTTAAAATCTGTAACAGAATTTTTATTTTGAAATGTGTCAGGCACATTCGTAGCATGCGAAAGGTATATTTTTTTAGATTGGTGCTTTTAAACCTACTTCAGCTTTTTATATTTTTTTATATTCGACAGGGGCGAGAGTCAGAGGACTTCTCAAATTAACTGAAATAAATATGTTTAGGTAAGCAAGTCTCACCAAATATATAAAAAATTTACGAGAAATTGGAAAATTTATCTTTTACGTCCTAATTATTTCGAACACAACCTTTCAAAAATGAATTAAAAAATACTAACGATTGTTAGACGTAGAGATTTCATAAATCAAATATCTTTATCGTATGATGACGACACACAAAATAATACAAAATTCCGTAGTATCCATCAGCGAATCTCTCTATGATCCCGTCCATCACGAAACTTGGGCTAACCCAGCAACGACGCCACGAGGGTTGGATTCCTCAAGGTACAACTTTAGGTCTTTTCCAACGACCAATCGTTCATATTAGCACAGCAGAACATCACTGTACCATACCCGGTACCTGACGTCCGCGAATAACCTACCACCCCTCACCCCAATGAAATCATCCAATCAGTGTGCCATAAGGTCTAACCACCCCATTTTGCTGATGGCTGCCCCAAAAAAAGTGCCTTACAAACTTCGGACTCCGCTAAAGGACCTCGAGTTGAGCTTCAACGTTCTACGAAGGTGGATCAAATTCTATCGCAGAGAGCACAAGCTCATGATGACGACCGCCTAATCATTGTCATACCCGTGAGAACGAGTCGGAGTTCTCTCTCTTGTTCTCCCCCCCCCCCCCCTTTTTTTTATTGTCGGCTGTTTACTTGCACTACTGATGCGTAGGTCGAATAAAATAGAAAATACAATGGATTAGATGAAATATGCGGTACGATGTGGTATGATAAGTTATTGCGTGTCTTGAGTCCGAGGGTCTTTAAAGGTCAATATTTAAGTCCTGTATTTTTCTGGACACTTGCATGGAAATAAACTAGATTTTTAGCGGTCAGAAGAAGATATCTGGGGGCCTAGTTACGATCCTAACTGGGCGCTACATATGTTTTCTGGTTAGCACCAGCATAGAAATTAGTAAAATTAGCATCCATCTGGTTGCGGCCTGGTTGTATTTTCTACCTGGGTTGTAAAAAGATTTTAACATGAGGATCTCTCCTTTTAGACGTTGTACAATTTTCTGCGGCCATTGCAACCTTCCAATGGATCCCGTGTCTTGAAAATTCGCTTGCATATTTTGAGATCAATTTATACCAAATACAATTTTCAATGTGCAACTGATTAAATTGCAAAATCAAATCTTCTCGTAAGATGAGGCAACACAGGATGTAAGGGGGATTCCGGTTTCTAGCGCTGAAAATGCGTCATTTTTTGTGAACTTTTTTGACGAAACTCTACAGTGTATCAATTGAAAATTTTACAGATATTTTTATGCATGTTTAAACTCATTACATGAATTTTTCTAAGTCTTTTCCGGCTAGATAACGCCAGCTATGAGTCGTTGTTCATGACGCCGCGCGAATCGCCTTGCTTGCTGGTTGGCGTGATATTTGTACTCCTGATCATCTGATATAAAAAAAATCAAAGGGCGATTTACTTTATATAAATGTGGTTAGGGTTTGACTAACTAGGATTAACAAGAATCGAAGAACGAGGAAATGGCGACCTGTTAAAGGAAACGTATCAACTTCGCCATAAAAATTGGCCGCGCTTTAGTGTGTTAAAAAAAGTGGAACACTTATCGAATTCTCGATTCATCCAAGGATAAAGGGATGCTTATTTTGCATATACATTGAAGAAATTATAAGTCGATCGGCCTATTATGATAGTTTCCAAAATATCACGTCAGCCAGTAGCAAAAATGCTGGTTCGAGAAAAACGCATTTACAGTTTTAGGTACAGTTTACAAAGGGATATAAAGTACGTACAGCATTTTATGGTTAACCCTTTGAGTACTGAATTATTTGAAGATTTTTATGCCCATGGGACGGATTTAATTTGTCGCTACAACGCCTGCTTCTTAAATTCAGATGACGAGTCTCACTCGTCAAATGTACCCAAAGGGTTAATTAGCTATACTAAGGCCATAGAGTACACTTTCCTCCTTCTCATCATTCATGGAGCAACGGAACGGAGAGAATTTTCATTTAGAAATTACTGTGAAAATCACAGTAACAGCAGGACATGACATTTTGGGAAATATTACGTAGAAATATCCAAGTAAGTAATGTAAAATAAAGACAAACATTTTGAACATCGTCACAAATTTTATAACACGATTAGGTAAATTTTTCCATTCCTTAAAATATCTGAACAATACATTTTTTTAATCTCAACTTTTTATTGAATTTTACTGTGCTATTCATAATTTTGCGGAAAGCAGAGTTTCGTACCAAAAAATGCTTTGTTTATTTTAGAATTTAACTATTCGTCTAGACAATTTTTATCATATATTAAAAATAATTTTTGTTGTGCGGTTTATTATCGCGTCTAATACTTAGTTTTGTTGAAAAAAAATACTGTTTGCATTTTAAAATTTACCCATTGAGTTAGGAACTTTTTACTGTGCAGTAAAGTTAGACTGAAATGCGCGAATTCTATTCGCCCGCGCTTTGATTGTCGTTTGTTGTTTGTTTATTTTTCTTAGAGTGCACTATGTAAAAATTATAAATTTTTATTTTTACTGTGCACACGATAAAATTTATGTATCATACTTCAACTTTTACTTGCAGTAGCTGAAAAATTATTTGGAAATCCACAGTTATTATTATGATTTCTACTTGTCCCGCGGTTATAGTTTTTCATGGTAACTTCTCTTATGAATTTTACTTATGAATTTTACAATTACTGAGCGATGTAAACATAAATACATACATATGCATACGTCTATCACTTGGTCTCGTGGTCCTTTGAGATGGTTCCTTAGTGGCCATTTTGGATATCAGTATGGCTTTGACAGGTATATAGCTAGAGGAGCAGGATGGTTACTTCCCTAAGGGCGAAACACGCGGTTCGACAATTTGCATTGCAAATGGCTGATACAATTAATAGCTCATCTAGTTTGATGTTTTCTGGTGCTTGGACAAGAACAGATCGGGTTCAGTAAGACGAATAACTGTAGAATGTAATCTTTTGTTCTCTAACGAAAAATAACGAAGTTCATGCATTTATTATTAGCAGTTCTTCAAGTAAATTTGGACAAAATTTTATATAAAATATAGGGATAAACTGATATGGTTTTTAAAAAAATAATCTCATGAACTATATATGGTCGTATAGTTCTCAGACGGATACTCCGGGGTTCCTTATCACCCCAACGCGACTTCTCTTGGCTGTGATCTGTGTACAGACGCTTCTCGCGACCTCTATTAAAATGCACTTTTTACCGAATTAAATGCATCGAATTCCAATGTAATACATACCAATCTCTTCGTTAAAGAATAACGAAAAGATTGCATACCTTAGAATCCCGTTTCTAATGGTATAACGGAAAATATAGGCTGCAATAGACGTGGGATGATAAAGGACCTCGGAGTATCCGTCATGGGGACGCCCAAGGGGAGTATCCAAGGGGAGGGGAGTGTTATGTATTTTTTATTGCAAAAAATAAATGAAGTTCCAGTGTGTAATTATTTCAAGTCAGAAGTTTTTGTCATTTGAAAGTGTTACTGTTTCACATGCATTAGGAATTTCAGTTTTCCTGTAAATTTTAATCTCATAGGTTTGAAACTGGCATTGGTGAAGAAATTTGACGTGAGACTCTACCGAGTCTCTTGATAAATGTATATGAAAATATGCCTTTTTTTTCTGAGGAAATTCCCGATGAATCGATTAGATTGAAATTTACAGGAAATATCAGCTTCCGGAGATAGATTCTGTAGTAGAAATTTTTTCCTTGAGTCTAGACCCTGCCTAAGTACAATACAGCCTTAGCTCGAACTTCGACAGGCTTTTGATTTTGACAATGAAATTTCTATTAGAGTTAGATAATAATAGGAATGAACACAACTAATTTGTTTCTCAAGATGATAAATGCATAAGATGCGAATGCGGTTCATGCGTTTGTGTCACAGATTTAATTATTATGAGGATGACTCCAAGATTATCATAATTATTTCCAGTGAAATAACAAACATTTCTAAAAAAAGAGATCCAGAAATTATCTACAAGATAGCAGGCACTTATGACCAATAATTGAAATTGTTTATAAAATTAATATTTAAATAACATTTTTCCAAATTTGAATTGAAATTTTTGCTTATAAAATACAGCATTTTCTCATACATCAAATATTATTGCTAAAAAAGTTCTAAATGCGTAAACGGGTTACGGTTGTTTTGAAATTTTACAGGAGATATCTTATAGTAGCAAGAGATGCCTACGTATATTGCTTTAAGGGGGCACATCCGAGTAAAAAAATTTTTTTAGTCAATTTTTTCCCCTTGCCTTAGAGTTTGAAGTGTTAAGAAGATTGTGTGTAAATTTCATATTGAAATTCCAAGAATTGTGGAAGTTATGGGCGATTTGCCGAAATGCGGCGGAGTGACCGAGTGGCTAAGCGCGTCATTTCTTTGCCAAACTTTAAACGCGATTATCTTGAAACATACTTTTCAAAGACGGTCCCTAAAATATTTGAGAAACGGCTTGACCGATTTCCTCCAAATTTTGACATAAGTTTTGCGGATAGGTTTTCGAGTTCGGAAGTACGATATTTTTACCTCTTTTTTTATCGAGCCAGAAAGGTCGGAAATTTCGGATGAAAAACGAATGTAAAGTTCAAACGGTCGCCATTTCGTGAAAAATTTTTTTTTCGAGAAATCATACGATGCGAAACGCTTTATACATTATATTTAAAGAATCTGTTCGAAATTCATGATTCGGATGAACCAACTGTATGATGTAGCGAAAGACATGTTTTACGCCGGCCGCGACAGCAGCGTTTCGAGTGGATGCATATTCATAATAAAATTTTTTAATGTACCTCAATATATATACGTTTGAATAAAAAATACCTGGATGAAATTGAACAAATAGTTTTTGAGATAATAATTCCCAAAATTCACCTATTTTTCTCGCCATCTGCTCGGATGTGCCCCCTTAAGTAAGTATAAGGGTAACAGTACAAAATGGAAATGGATAATGATGGAAGTGGAGGAGAAAATAAAACGCAGAGAAGTCGATGGCTCACAAGAGTTTGCGAAATTTCTATTCCAGTTGTGAGAAATTCCAGAAAGGATAAGATTTCTACAGCACTATGCCAAGGGGCAGTAAGCTAATCACCGCAGAGTCTCAGAATGGTTTTACAGGCCGTTCGCGATGGAGAGAGCAGAGAAAGCACCACACCAAAGAAAGTCCTAGACTAAAAGCAAAGCTCCCGTAATCTAAAATGGCGCCCGTGGCAATAACGTCTACTTGAAGGAATGAGCATAGATGGCGATTGTGATAAGAATGGTAAAGCAACGAAAGAAGATGAAGCAGACGAGGAATTTAAAGAAAATGAGAAAAATAAAGAAGAATCAGAGGAAGGAAGCATAGATAGCAGCAAAACGAGTAATGTAAATGTAGCCAGGAAAGGAGATAAAGCTTGATACTGACTTCTCTAGTCTGAAATCGTGAACCGCAGTCTCCGGATACTTGTATCTGGGAGTTATGTAACTTACGTGCAAGATTTCTCCGCAATAAGTGAAGTATCTATGAGGGCAAGGATTCGCGAGTACATCGTTAACGAACAAGAATTCCTAGATTTCTTATTATCTCCGTTTTTTTTTATTAATCTTTTTATTCTTCATGCCTGTAATATAATAAGCACTTCACCCAGATACTCCATTTTTTGTTTTAAGCAATCACCAGCGTGTGTGTACACGGAGAAAAGAGAACAGTAGTGGTTACTAGTCTAGTTAAAAGTGAGTCCCACTTTGCAGCAAAGCATTCGCCACTAACTAATCCAGTAACAATTACCTTCGGAACAGTAATGGTTACTGTCTTGTAAATAATCAGCACTATTTCATGCTGGTCGTCGCTCATTTTTTATGCTACCTGAGACTCGTTGCTAACCAGACTAGCAACCATTACTGTTCTCTTTTTTCCGTGTACGTGTTCATATGTACACGACCGAAAATATCTGTATCCAACATTCTAGACGAACTGTTGAACCGATCAACTTGAAATTACATGAGTAATTAAATTTTTGATGTATATGGTTCAGTAATATATAGTTTGAGATTCTGAGTGAACAAAAATCTTAGTGAAAATGTTTAATTATTCGGGTTGAAATTTACAAAAAGAATCATGAATTCAAACAGTCGTACTTCACGGCAAACGTGTTTCAACTGATATTTATGGTTTCTTGTTACAATAGTGCACCAATTCACGAGTAGATATTTTACTGCGGTAGACTGATTGCACAAAATTTCAGATAAACTGTGGTGGATTTTTGTCCTGTGACTATTGCCTCGGAAGGGTGATTTAACGAAGCTGCTAATCCCTAGGGTGTCCTAGTACGGAGTGCAATCCCGATAGCATTGTCTCACAATCAAGACCCTAAGGGAGGCAGTAGCTTCGCCCATAAATAAACCGATATAAGTTTCGAGGTTTATGGCTGAGTAGCCGGTATCTCGAATGGCAAGTTACCCTGCCAAAGTCCCAATGAGACGATATATCGGCCAACGACATCACGATCAAGATAACTTACGGAAATCCATACAAAGTTATTCTTCTCTCCGGTCTCTAGTCTTATCATTCTCCTCCCCACCCTCCCTGCTACCTTTCTGCTCATTCACTCAATCCCCACCTTATATTCTCATAGCTCGAGATTCCCGAGGGAACGTGCATCTTTTGCACACTTTGCACAAAAACGACTTGCTCTATCGTCGATTGGCTATGGGCCATGTTGATCCCTTATCGCAAAAATATGAAGCATTTGCAAAATTCTATCAGCATGAAAAATTTACGGGCGTTGAAAAGTTCGCGCTACCTTTTGATAGCCTTCGGGAATCAATGTATTTACTTTAAGAATATTTATGTAGTTGTTTACGTTACCGATAAAAGCTGTGTATCAATAATTTTGAGTATTAAGAAGCACCCAAAAGACACAAGGACGCACCTAGGATATTTAACGGTAAAGGAGAATTTTATATTCCTTAACGTTATCTTACTATACTTATATACTTAATCTATAGAGTAAGCGGCTTGAAAATTAAAAAAGTATATGCGAAAAAAAGCTCGAAATTATTCATAACATGTAAATTCGACAAAATTGTCATTGGTGTAAAAACTAATGCTGATTCTTTGATTCATAAAAGCTTTAATAATTGGTTGGACGACAGGGTTTATGAGAGGTGTGAATTTCTTCGTGCACCAAAAAATAATCCTGCAGTAATATGACTTTTTTGTAGAGAACTATTCGCATAATTATATTATTAATATCCATATAGGTATAACCATTATCATTATTAAAATATTCTATTATTATAAGATTCTAATAAATAATGAACTTTACTATACAAATATTGTATACTACTCGTATAACGTATGTCCCATCCCAAGTATTTTCTGCATTAATATTCACGCATCTATTTAATTTCATTTAAAAATTATAGAGTGCAAACAAATTTATATTTTTATAATCACTATTGTATTGCCTTCACCTATTGTCACTTTTAATTAGTATATCACACAATTTTTTTCATATGCATTCCATTTGCATCTTCAGCAAGAGCGGCTAACGTAATGCATGCTTGCTTGCTATGCAGAATTATGGAGTTATCGCAATAATTTAATGGATGGGAATAGTGTTTAGCGAAGCAGCTAAGGAATGTAATGTCGCTGGTAAAGAAGGGTAAGTGTATGCTGTTGATGGTGGGTTGAATAGGTAATAGAAAGATAGAAAGGAGCGTCCTTCAAAGGATAACAACAATCAATGTGAAGCAGAAAGACCTTTTGTATGATAAATGTGAATTTTCAAATGCGAATACACTACTGCTTTTTCAAAGGAATAGAACTCGGAATATTATCAGAATTTCTCGTTTCTCTGTCTGCAGCTTGTTATTTTCGATATTACGACCATTTTTCAACCCCGTAAAGGAAAGTCACGCTAAATAGTTCCGCCTTGAGAAGTAACGAGACACTTTGGCAATGCGCTAAGGGGCAAACTTTTAATTCCTTTCGGCTTGACTCCCTTATGGGAATATATAGCCATTATGAGTCCCCTATGAGCTAACTTTTGGTGCTGGCGGCTGTTTATAAGCAGTCTGTATAATGACGTTGACGATAAGAACTTTTATCTCTCTTACGATATTTATCATTATATTTTCTGTGTACGTTTTATTAGGTTAACTGTACGATTATGCTTGTCCGTAGGGATTTTATAACCTAAGATTTTTCGTAAATTATAAAATCCAGAATCGAAGTTATTCTGGCACAATTATAGTAATATTTTTGTAATGCCTTTTATACATAACCATTGGTTATTTCGTTTACTTACTTTCTATAATATCGACTATTGCTATTGTTCATTTTCCAACACAAATAACCAATTATATGTCAGGTGATAAGGAAATATATCTCATATAGAAAATAAAGGTATGGAGCTCCAACTAGACTTTGTATAGTTCCTAAATGTTTTAATTGAACGCTAGTAGAGAAAAATTATTTGCCATTGATCAGGGCAATAAAACTTGGCATGAATAGTGTCTTGATAAGGCGATGCAGGAAGGTTGAACACGATTCCTTTTCATTGCCAAAGTTCCACGTATAATATTTGTTGTTACTATTCATGTATGCCATGTAATACATGTGTAATCGTGTAGGTTGGATATTTGATAATTTCTATGTACAGTCCCATCTAGTAATAAGCGTCTCGTTGGGGCTGTAGGGGAAGTATTTCTTAGAATTACGGCTTCCTCACCATTGCGACTGGTGGTATTGTGCCGGGATTACTCGTTATAAGCGTCTAGCAAATTGTTGTTTTTAACGCCATAAGAGCACGTGTTTTACTTCGACGCTTATAACGAGATGTGCGTCCCAAAACTCGGAAGCGCTTTGGACTGGGGGAAGCTTCCGCGCTCGAAGAAAAAGAACGGAATGGACGACGCTTATAACTAGCAAGTTTATAACCAGATTGGACTGTAATTCGATATTGTTCCTTAGTTTCATTCTCAAACACACTTTAATAAGCAATTTGTCATTAGAAATATATAATTCGTTTAATTCGTTTTTTTGGTACGACTGGTTTGTACAAGCGAAAAGTAATACACGATAACCTCAAAATAGAAAAACGTAATTTAGAAGAATGTGTTAGTGAATTTTCGTGCAAACGGAATCCATCATATTGTTACGAGCTGTATTGTTACTTGCACGATACTTTTACCCGAAATAATTGACAAATCAGATTTTGAATTGCATACAATTTTTTCGTGGGCACCGTGCCCCTGTCAAAATTTTGGATGCATGTCACGCCTTTATGAGATAGGAAATTCAAGATGGACGTCAAAACTTTCCAATCTCTTTATGTGATTTCTAGGCTAGCCACTATTTTATCAGTCACAAAATAGATGTTAAAATTATAATACTGATTTTATATTCCCCCAATATTAGGTGGGCAATGAAGCTTACTTCACTAGTTTGCAGAAATGGCACAATTAATCCAGCAATGATTCATTGAACACTAACACAACTATGAAGTTTCTGTTAGTCTTGAGTATATAAACTGTATCCTGTAAGGCTCAAAAATGAACTGTATTAGAATTATTATGAACTAAAACAATTTGACTAATCCTTTTTGATATTTTCTCTTCTTTTCTATATTAGACTACGTCTTATATGTTATCTCCGTAAATGCAGGACGAAATTCTACTTATTGTTAGATCATAAATTCATCTCTATCGAAATCTTTGCCAATTTCCAGTTTTGAGGTAGTTATCGTAAGATATCGATTTTCTTAAGAAGTTGTTGAAACTTGGCCTATTCATTATTCAATGCTTCTTGATTACATGTGTGAAGTTTCAAAATTATTTACTATCTAGTTTTCGAGATATACGAAATGGAAGTAGCCAAAATTGCACTATATAGATATACCTCGCATGATAAAATAGCTATATTTTTTCGAGATATCTCAACTTCTAGATGGTAAAAGTGGATAAATTTTCTAGGAGACACTTCTTTTACATCGAACATTACTACGGTGATTGTTGAATTAAAAATCTTGGAACTTTTTAATCATTTCTTTACTGCATTATTTAAACAATATGTAATACGAAAATTTAAAAAATAATCAATCCCTGTCCTTCCACTTGTCTCAGAGATAATACCTTACATATGAAATATGTTTGTAATGAACGGTGTACAGAGTATTCACCGAAATACGAATACTATGATAGTATTATGATGCTAGGCGGACCACCTTAAAGCACAAAAAGACGACTGAATTCTGCTACTGTCTCTGTTCGTATGAAAATATTCCTATGATTTACTGGTATTTAAAATTGTGGGACCACTAATCTGGTTGTAGCAAAAACGGGATATACGACAGCACAATTTTTGACTGCATCATCAATTTAACTGCTATCACACAGTGTAAAAAATTTCATCTGACTTTCTTATACATTGTGGTGGGGTAGTGGTAACTTCGTATGTAATATCTTAACTGCTTTGAATTGCGGCCTTAAAACGGCCAATTTCGTCACAAGCGCCATTCATATATCTAAACTAATTTATAGTAATCTATCTAATAATATCTACTTACTCAATCTACTTATCGTCTGTAGTTCTGGTAAAATGTGAAAAAAAAGTCTCAAAAGAAAATGTTGTATGGTCCTGATGCACGAGGTTGTCAGGTCGCATTTACCCCGTTGCATTTTCTACGTGGTTCACTTTGTGGATGAAGATGGGTTAGAAGATTCGTTTGATGCAATCTCGGACGATATTCAAACGGAAATTTCAAGGAAATCGCTTATTATGCTTGTAAACAGAAGAGCTATCCTATACAGGAATGGTAGCCTGTTAGCGAATAACGAAAGTGCCGCTTCAGTAAAAAATTAAGTAAATAATTTATCCGAACTTTCGTTAAAAAAACAGCAACGTGGTCGGTCAAAATTATCAACATTCTTAATTACATATAATCGCGCATAAAAAATGATCAGACGTTTCCCACATGAATTCATATGAATTTTTCAGCACTTACATTAGTATAACTTACATTGCATATTCTCATGCTCCCATTTCTTTTCGCTCTAATTTTTGCTGCTTCGTTAACTTAGTAGGCCGCATAAAAGTCTTTCTTTTGAACGTCAGCATCGTGGTCTTAATTTGTCTCGACTCAGAAAATCGGCCTAGCATACACTGCACTGATCACAGCACACATAGTACATAATGCATTTCTTCTATTGTATACAGTTAGCACGGGATGACGGCGTGCTTTTCCCAAAAGCTGCCGACACAAGAAACGATTAAAGGAGGACTTCGTTTGCCAGGCACGATACTTTATGGTGGTGGTTTTATGGCCGCGCGAAGGGACATTGAATTTAACCCTCTGCAACCTACCAAGTGAGATCCGTTTTCCACGAACTACCTTACTTTTAGCGCTTTCTCTTACCATCCCTTGCGCGCTAGCTATTTTCCACCCCTTGAAGAGTACACCGAACTCGTAAGCAGGAGAAGTCCTCTTCCGCCGGCATTAAAGTCTTGCTCGTCTACAAGCGACGGCAGTGGCTTGACAGCAACTACTGGGAATCTTACTGTCCCTCAATGCTTCTTGTTTCATATTACTTTAATGAACCTCTTTTGTGAAATTGTAATTTTTAATATGAAAAAATATATATCAAAGCTTCTTCTTTGTTTCTAGACGTCAATACGCTTTGCCAGGGTGAACTGCAGACTAACTACAACTTTTATTTATTCTTCAACTATGACACACGTGATAGAGTATTTTTTTGTCGCTCGGCAAAGCCTCGGTGAACATCCATTAAATCGGTCAGTACACATTCGGATATATGTATGTAGATTTTCTGGTAAAGTTTTATTCGCGAGTCGACCGTTTCCAGGAACATCCTGACTCTCGGAATGCTCTTTTGCTTCCGTGGAGCAATATTAAGAAGCAGAAGAACCGTAAAGATTGACTCGAAACATTAAACAGAGGGACTCGAGTGGGCGGAATTCTTTTCAAAGGGAATTGCAATGTGTAGTAGTAGTCATTGGAGACTAAACCTATTTGAGAACACCCCATTTTACTTTTTTGCCGATTACGAATTTTATTGTGTTCGCGAACGATTTTTCATTGGAAAATCGTATTCGCCCGTAAAATTTTAATTGCTTTTTGTTGTTTACTGTCTTTTTTCTCCAGCACCATGGGAAAATGCGGTGAAATTCCCGACGGTCTACGTGATTATGTTTGTATTTGACAATTACGAACTTGATGATATATTTCGTGTTGTATATTTTTCATGAATTAAAAATTCTATTGCATTCCAGTGGAAGGTACATGACGTCAATGTTCAAAACATTGTTGTATGATAATTATCGGCTGTGTGTATTAATTAATATTTTATTTCCAGGTAATCCTCAAACTAAAGAGAATTCCCAAAGGAGTTGCAACGACGTTTATCGAAATCAAGGGAGAACCGCATCCTCTTCAGTGTGAAGTTAAATTCTAAAGTGCTCTACGTATATATGGATATTGACTTCTGAAAAGAAAAGATTCGATCACTCCAGGGACACGTTAAAAACATTGGTGCTTTTTATGAAAGATATTTGTTGCCTATGAACAGTATCGATTTCATCTTCATAGAGTTCATTTATTTCTTTACGTCTCCTGGGAAAACCATCAGCATGAAAAAGGAAATGGTCGTAAGCATGATAACGAGTTCATTTACTCGGCATACCTTCACGATTAATTATAGAAGACTGTTTAATTACTCGTGGAATATATAGCAATGGTCGTTTTGGCGACTGTTAGAGCTTATAGGGGGGATTTAATAAATCGTAACGTTCCTAATTGTAACATCGTAACATAATAACAATAAGCAGAAAAGCGAAAAGTCGTGATTATACTTTGATTTGGCACTAACCTTTATGACTACTGAAAGACTTTATTACGCGGGGAACCGTACGAATTACGAATGCCGCAAGATCTTCTTTTGAGTATAGTAATAATTTCCATTTATGCTCCTTAAGACAACATATATATTTTTGTAAAAGCGTAATTCAACAGAGACAAACCTTTTAAGATAACAAGCTCTGCGCAAAGAAGAAGTAGTTGCCCACTGAATTCCATAAATTTATTTTTTCTCATAACTGCAGTCCATACATAATAAATTTGTGCGAGAACAATTGACAATTCTGACCTATACCTGTCAGGTAATGATGAAATCGTCACAACCCTAATCATAATCATGTGCATTAATGGATTTAGTATTAATAACAGTTATATTAATTTCCCATTTAAACCAATCAATCAATCCTTTTACGTTTCATTAATCAAATAATTAAATTACATCTGTAGTTGACGAAGTCAAAGAAAATTAATTAATGAATTTCTCCATTGCGATTAATGAAGCGAGAAAAAACTGGTTATCGAGAAAAGTCGTTCAAAAATCGACGTGTGCTTCTACAAAGAGTCAACAAACATGGAACGGGGAGGGGGGAGATAGATTTAACCCTCCGAGCCTGGGATAATTTTCTTTAAAGTGTAGAAGAAGATCTTTAGGATAGAAGTGTAGTATGTACATAGTATGTAGTATGTACATAGCAAGTGGTATAACTTTAAAAAAAGGAAATTAGCTACGCGAAAAGCAGCTTCAACCAACTTCACAGTTCTCCGGGTAGAACCGTCTGCTTATACTGATAAACAGACAAGCCGAATCTTTACTCAGCTAGATGCCAAAAGCAATGGAGAAGGAAAGAGAAGCTTTTCTTTTGTTCTCCTTCCATTGGTTTATCTGTCCCTCTACCCTTCCTTCATCTCACACTGATCCTCATTCTGCGGGTTTCCCATCGTATCGGACAGGGCTACCAATAATCCAGTAGAATTATCAGGGAGAAAGAGGAGCACTATTGACTCTTGCCAGGCGGAGAGCATTACGGTACAAGGTGTACATTACCGGAATGGAGGCTGGGAGTCAGCTTGGAAAAGCAGAAGCAACGTTTCCTCCGGAAGAAGCCAAGCAATTTGTAGTTGGCGGCAGCGTTACCAAGCACGAGGAGGAAGTTCTCTTACTACTGAGGATGGCGAACGCTCCGACGTTTCTGTCGCTTTAATGAAAACCGTTACGACGAATTCCACAATTGCTTTTACGTAACTCCTACGTTGCGCGTGGGATGGCCAAAGAAGAGAGTATAGGACATGTTTAGGATATTATTATCCAGGAAAATGGTCACTAGACTATCCGTTTACTTCTTTAGGATACTTCCCGTTCTTGGATAAGACTAAACGTATACATGTAGATCGTGGAGTTATGGTAACGTAGAGAATTCCTGGATATTTAGGTACCTAGCGTAGAAACAAGTGGCGAAATTCGAGAGGGAACATGCACCTACATAGACTTTCGTAATACCCTGTATTACTTAGAAAATTTGCACCAAGAATTATTACCTATGACGTTTATCATCTTTGAATAATTGCACTAGAAATTCATAAGAGTATTTCGCATAATCCAAGTAGAAAATAATTCATGAAAGGCCGTACATTAGACTTTTTAAAAGTTTGCCAGGTAGGATATCCCATAGAAAATAACAAAGAATAAAATATTCTGTTGTCTAGCATTATAGTCACTGAAGCTTAGTCTGTATGGGCCGAGTTGACGTCTAGACAGGCCCTGGATTTATGAAAGAAAATTTCTACTAGGCTAGATAGCCTTTCTAGGGAAAATGGGAAAGGAGCCTTCGAAAAAGTCGCAGTGAAGCGTATGGAGCATTAAAGCCGCGCTTCCATCATGAGACAAAGGCTCGTATATAGCATGTACGTTGGTCAAGGAGGCATAAAGCTCGAGTAATGCGAATCCTAAACTGTCGTGGAACAAGCCGTCTGTGCCTAAAGGCACCCGGCAGCAATAGAAGCTGTAAAAGGAGTAGAAGCAGTAGAAGCAGTAGAAGCAACAGAGACGCAGGGGGACCGAGAATTCTGTCTGACACGGTAAAGACCAGGTACGTACACATATGCTCTATGTCGTGAGCTTTTCTAGGGTTCGTATCACTGAGAGTCTACGTGGACCCGATGGGGTAAGGATCTGGCTATAGGATCTGAGACATTGCCCGAAGGAGATCTTGAGGATGAAATGGTAAGGGGCCTTGCATCCCATTAATAGAAAGTTGAAAGGTTCTTTTTGAATAAAGAAATTTTCTGTTTTTCAATTTCTTCACTAATGCACGTGAAATAAATAACCGCACTGCACTGTATTACTTCATACTCGTCGAGAGAAGGGCTGAACTTTGGGATTAAACGAAAGTCTCTTTCCGGAACATGAACACAAATCGAAATCTGCGGTAAACTCATATGGGAAATATCTAGCTGAAATTAGAAATGGGAGAAACGCATTTATTCTTTTCTGTAAACTCTTAGATTGCGATGAAGATTAAATAACAGGCTAGTATATAAACAAAATTGAAGAACCAAGTCAAAATTGTAGAAATCAACAATGAGCTTCGTGAGATGTAAATAATAAAAATATTTCAGTGATGCATGAAATTAGAATGTAGTAACATTTTAGACGATAAGAATTCTTAAGAAAAAATTTAATGTGCTATTTGAGAGAACGAGTCAATATAACGTTCTAAGGAAGTAGACGCAGGTGTCAGAATGAAGTGGTTCTACAGAAATTCGATTATAAGAGGAATTCAATCGTGTTGAATTTGTCAAGTCCCGGATGGTAGTCAGTGGAAAGTGGGCAGGATCTTTTATTAGGACATAAGGGAGATGAAGGGTGGGGTTGCTTTTCAAAAATGAATTTCTTTCCACAAGGACAAGCTGCGTTCTATTACCGGACATGCATATATATATATACATCCAGTACATGACCAATCATACATAGATGCCCACATGCGAAATCCATCCCTTCCTATTTTCATATCCTGCTTGCTCACCCTCTCAATCACCGCGACAACGTTTCCAATGTGCAGTCAGCTTTGTGCGACCTTTTTTCGCTGTGAAATACAGTTTTCGCATTGCGACTACGGAAAAGGGATTTCCGAGGTGCACCGTACCGTGAAGTAATCCCTGGGCTCGGCTTGTCAATTCGTTGATATGGTGACAGCATTTTTCAATCGATTCGCAGTTGACCGTCCAACTACACAACTCTCTCTTAATGTCTATTTATTCCTTTTTTTCCTTCACTCCTTTTAAATATTAATTTTCTTAGGTTCTTGTCATTTACGACAGATTCTAGTGCGCTTCGATACTATTTTTTTTATGAAGGTAATTGGATGAATTACTTATAAAGTGAAACTCGGTCCAGTGCCTTTCTTGCTGGGCATTATTGTTGGTCTTGACAGAGGGTTCAAATATCTCAATAACGATATGACTCAAGAAAATATTGTAGGGATAGATCCCTTCAACCATTTTGAATCGATTGAGATCAAAATAAACAAAATTGATTCATAGTACAAGACTATCAAACTAATAGAAACGGACTTTTTCTCTGTCGTTGCTGTAATCTTCGCATAGTCATTGCCCCCGAACCTCCTCTAACACTAATAGAAATTTCATTGGGAACTCGAGTCCCTATCGAAGACCCAGCTAGGCCTGTACAGGCCTACTGAGGACCTAGGTAGGCCTTGTACTTACTATATAAAAGAAAATTTTTAATAGTAACTAGCACTTTACAATAATAAATTATCACAGCAGTTCATTTAATATTTGATTAATGCAGTTCATTATATAGCTTGTTATATTATATAGCTACTACATAGCTACTACATGTTATATATCTTTCTTATGATCGTTATAGTATATTTTTATTTACTATCTTATAATCGTTGTATATCTTTCGATCTGAAGTTTACAAAAACCACTCAAGGTACTTTATGACCTTACACTAGATAACATTGCATACACGTATTTGAAAAGATTAAATATTTTGAAGTATACGAGAGGGCGTAAACGGTCGATTCATGATTAATATATAAAATCCCAGACAAGGAACTCTATTTTAAGGCATGCGATGATGACGTGATTTGAATGTCCATATTTGCTGCTGGTATGGACCGAAAAAAAAATGACGGACATCCCTTATTAAAAGCTTCATTCTGTATATCGCCAAATCCGTGGTATAACTGGATAAATGTGAATTATTTCTCTTGGGCAATGTTCTATATCTCCTGCATTGAATTTTAGAAACCTTTTAGAAGAATGTTTTCCAGTGTAAACTATTATTTAAAATTCAACATTATTAAACTGCTGAAAACAAGAAAACTATTAATGTAAACTAGAAAAGCGTTAGTCAGTTCTTATTGAAGTTAAACACAGGCTATATTAATGGTCTGTTTGGGGTTAGATTAGCGGTAGACGTGCTTAGGATCACAATGCGCGGATAGGCTTTCCGCCTTGTCATTTACGCCAAGAAATAACCCTAAAGAAAAATGATCCTAATACCTATTTATCTAAACAAGCTCGCCCTTGCAACGTGAGGTCAAAGGTCGAAACGTCTAAACGAAAGGGTGTTTCGACGCTATTTCGTACTTAACCCTCAAACCCTACCCAGTTGGTTTTTCAGATGAGTACTGAAATATGGGTAGGGCTTAAGGGTTAAGGGTGTACAACCATCTCTAGCTAATTCTGCAATGTCATCCTATAGTCTCTTATTTTTGTTTTCTCGATTTCAAAATTAAGTTAAATGTCTCAGTTGTATACAAGATTCCAGCCATCAACGATTTAACACTATAATGGTTAAAGATAAAACAAAAGGTTTTTTACAAATTGTTATGTTTGGGTGATGGCTATTGATTGAAATACTTCATTGGATTCCTTTAACAACTATTATCTGTTTTATTTTACTTCCTTTTTGGTACATGCGTTTTTATCCCGTCCGCCATAATACTGAATCCCCAATCCTCGTCAACGCCACCTGGTTCCCGACCCATACACTACGAACATATCCTAGACGTCTCTTGTAAACGCATTCATAACACAAATATACTTGTAAAAATATCTTTAGTACGTTATAGTACTTTATTAATCGTATCTGTCTATGAAGTCCCTATGATATTTTCCCCATAGAAAAAAATATGTTTAGTGTTGCTCTTCCAATTTTCATATATCTAAGTATAAATCTATAAATATGTTGCAAGATCTTGTTCATCATTTCGTTTTAGAGATTTCTAAGTAATGAATTCTACTTCAAAACTTTTTGTGTCTGCATTTTTCTACATACCTAATTTTTTAAATTTGTATATTTAAGGCCATACTGGTCACTGTCCAGGTATTCCAATCTCAATCCTTAATGTATTGTTACGTCCCACGCCTTATAGTTATTTAGAAGTCAAGTAATCAAATATTATTCTTATAATCATTTAATATCATATAATCCATAAATAACACACCATTATATGACACATTTTATTAATGTCGAACAATGAAGATATAAATAAAAGGATAAGTCTGAACCTCCTCGGATAACATTCAAGAAGATTGAAATTGCAGAGTACGTTTTGGTATATCGATTATTGGAAAACGGTCAGTTGTCAATCGATATGTTAATAATTTTGAAGAAGGGGATTTGTATTGACCAATCACAAGTAGTTTTATGACTATAAAAAGAGAGTCTGAAGTCACATTCGGGTCGTTGAGATGTGTGGATGTCTTGATGTCTTGGGGTCGTCGTGAAATTAAGGTCGATGTCGATGTCATGTGTATGGATTAAGAAATTAAGGGAACAATATCAGAGTTTCAGAGTGTGTTGAACTCATTGCTAAAATCGTACAATCGAGGATAGAATTAAAGTCTAGATCAGAGTCGTGAATGAAGTTATAACTCATAAGTTGAAGATACCAAGAACCTGTAAAAACTTATCCAAAATACCAAAAATCAGAGTATTACAATTTACTCAAAACCTTCC
>JARQST010000673.1:77703-100860 GCA_030142225.1 Pachycephus smyrnensis
CGCTGGCAATATTTTGGGACAACACAATCTATATGTTTATATTTTAGACTTGATTGAACAGTAAACGTGAACATGAATTATTAATTATTAGTTGAAACCAAAAATAATAATTATAACAAAAAACAAAACGAAATCAATTTGGCCTTTTTATGCCTCGGCAACATCCTCCCCCCCGATGTGGGAGTCTTTTCCCACATCCTCTGGGGTAGTTGGTAATACAATAATCTTTGTAACTGGTCTTTTGAATTTTCCTAGGTGAGTCTCCACTTCCGCGACTCTAACTCTGCCGTCCGCCCCAGGGAATGTCCTCGTCACGATCCCCTTTGGCCACATATTCCTTGGTAGCGTATGATCAGCTATGATGACTATATCATCCACTGATAATCGCGGCGTGTCCTTGGTCCATCGTCGTCGGGTTATCAGAGTAGGGAGATATTCACGTACCCATCGGCTCCAGAACAGGTCCGTCAGCCGCTGAGCGATCCTCCATTGTTTTCTCAGGCAGAGATCTTCGTTTGTGAACTTCCCGGGTGCCGTGATGCCTGAAGAGGCCCCGATGAGAAAGTGATTGGGAGTCAAACTTTCTTCGTCGCGGTGGTCAACCGAGACGTGCGTCAGTGGTCGGCTGTTGATTACGTGTTCGGCTTCGGCCATTAGCGTGGCAAGGATCTCCTCCCTTGGAGCCCTTGATTTCAGCGTAACCTTCAACGCTGCCTTGACGCTTCGGACTAGCCTCTCCCAGCTCCCGCCCATATGTGGTGCGTGAGGTGGGATAAAGTGCCAGGTAGTTGCGTAGTTGGTGGCGCGGCTTTGAAGTTCTTCCGGATTCATTTCTTCGATGGCCTTTCGCAACTCGGTGTCAGCGCCTCGAAAGTTGGTTCCATTGTCGGAGTACACTTCCAATGGGTATCCTCGACGTGCTGCCATGCGTCTTAGCGCCATTATGGCGGAGTCAGTGGATAAGGTAGACGCTAATTCTAGGTGAATCGCTCTGGTAGTTAAACAGGTGAATAGTACTCCCCAACGTTTTTCGTGTCGTCTTCCGATCGTGACGGCCATGGGTCCGAAGTAATCTACTCCACAGTACGTAAACGGTCGTTGGTGATGGCCAACTCTCGCTGGTGGCAGGTATCCCATTTGTGGGGGTTGGGGTTTAGACTTCTCATTGCGGCACCGTTGACATCGTGCTGCTACAGTACGAACCGTCGATCGGAGACGCGTTATCCAGTATTTTTGGCGCAATTCGTTTACCACCGTTTCTGTACTAGCGTGTCCAACCCGCTGATGAAAGTGCAGCACTAGCAGTCTGGTGTAAGGATGATGCCCGTCCAGTATCATGGGGGAAATAGTCATTTCAGGCACGCTTTCGATATTCCGTACTCGACCTCCTATCCTTAAGATTCCGTTTCTGTCTAAGGTGGGTGTTAACTGTTGTATCCTGCTTTCGCGGTTAATAGCTTGTGTTTGCTGAAGCGCTTGAATTTCGGAATTGAAGCTATCTCGTTGCGACCTTAGTGCCCATAGTTCCTCGGCCCGAGAGATTAATTCTACTGTTAACGTGGGTGGGGCGTGCCGACGGCATCTTTCAACGAAGAGAAGGACCCACGCGGTACTGCGCACCAGCCGTCTCCAAGAAGAGAATCGTTGAATATCCGGTAGGTCAGCCTGTGTCTGTGCCATTTGATTTGTAGCGACGAATTGCTTTTTAAGTTCGACGTTTTTATGGCTGTCGACCTCTGCACGGATTTTTGGCTGGGGTGGCCAGTGTTTTTCCTCCTGGCTCAGGAAGGAAGGACCACGGACCCATCGGGTTTCGTCATCCAATAATATGCTCACGTCCCTCGTGGCATCGTCTGCAGGGTTCTCCTTAGACGCGATCCATCGCCATTCGCTTGCGTCGGTGAGTTCATCAATCTCGCCCAGGCGATGGGCTACAAAGGCCTTAAAGTTGTGGGAGTCTGAATTTATCCAAGACAGTACGGTTCGTGAGTCTGACCATAGGGTTCTTCTTGTAGTTTGGTACTCGTGTTCAGTCATAATTGTTTCAGAGAGTCGAGCGGCTAGAAGCGCGGCTTGCAGCTCCAGCCGTGGGATTGAGCATGGCTTCAATGGTGCCACTCGGCTCTTACTTGCGATAAAGGCCACATGAACAGTCTCCTTTTCGCAGATTCTCCAGTACGCGACTGCGGCATAGGCCTCCTCGCTTGCATCGCAGAATACGTGCAACTCAGCTCTTGTCAATCTCTGGCTGGTTTTGACGTAGCACCGTGGAATCCTATAGCGCTCGAGTTTCTCGAGATCGACTATCCAACGTCTCCATTGCTGTAGCTCAGGGGGTTTTAGTTGCTCATCCCACTGTATCCCGCTGCGCCAAACTTGTTGGAGTAGTATCCGACTCCGTATGGTAAATGGCGCCAGGAAGCCGAGCGGATCGTAGACGGCCATGGTGATCCTCAGCATCTCTCTTTTGGTCGGCGGTGTAATCCCTTTGAGGACTGACGTTGGTGCTTTCTTAATATTGGAGTTAAAGCTCAGGCAGTCCGACTGAGGGTTCCACCTCAATCCCAGGGTCTTTTCGTATGGGCACTCTTCCATCACTAGGTTCACGCTTGATGCGGACAACAGCTCGTGTGGCAGTCCTTGAAGTACGGCTGCGCTGTTGCTGGCCCAGGCGCGAATTTCAAATCCTCCTCGTTCATGAATTTTCGTGACCTGATTAATTAAGGTCATAGCCTCATTCTCGGTGTCCATACTATCTAGGTAGTCATCCACGTAGTGCCGATGCTGAATAGCCTCTACGGCCCGTGGGAATTCCTTTCTGAATTCTTCCGCATTTTTGTTCTTCACATACTGGGCGCAGCACGGGGATGATGTGGCTCCGAATATTAATGATGTCATACAGTAGGTTTCAGGCTTTAGGTCACAGTTCAGTCCTCTCCAGAGGAAGCGTTGTGTTTGTTGATCTTCCTTCCGGATCTTTACTCGTAGGAACATTTCTTTGATATCGGCTTGTACCGCTATCGCTCGTTGACGGAAGCGCATCAACACCCCAAGTAAGGAACTTGTCAAGTCGGGTCCAGTTAGCAGCTTGTCGTTTAGACTTACTCCTTGTGTTTTCGCTGCAGCGTCGAACACCACACGCAGTTTGTTTGGTTTGTTGGGGTTGGTGACTCCGAAATGAGGCAGGTACCATATGGGTCCGGGTTCCTCTATGGTTTGCGTAAGGCAGGTGGCGTAGCCTTCATTGATCAAGTGTTCCATCTCTGCGCAATATAGTTGGGCGAAACCAGCGTCCCGATGCATTCGTCTCTCTACGCTTCTGAGTCTGGACTCGGCCATGTCTCTATTATTAGGAAGTTCCACCTTATCACTTTCCCACAACAGGCCTGTTTCCCAGCGATTACCGATACGACGAGTTGTCCGAGCTAAGATTGACTCGGCTCGTGTGATGCAGGCGTTCTTTCGGGTACGTGGTGTGATCCCCATGGATTCTAACTGAAAGCTTGATTTGATTAGGTTCTGTAGTTGGTTATTGTGGTTTTCGTTTTGTTCCTGGTGGGTCTCTGTTGTTATTTGTAGCACGGCGTCCTTCCAGAGTTTTCGTAGTCAGGACGGTGCGTACCCGTGTACCACCCATCCTAGCGTCGTGCGAGAAGCGACCGGAGCATTTCGACCGGCATCCTTGATCTCCCGAGAGACGATCAACTCCCAGTTGTCTTGTCCAATTAGCAATGAAGGTTTCATTTCCGTATAGTGTTCGAGGTTGATATCGCCCAGATGTTTGAAGTTCATGAGGTCGCACGTCCGTATGGTTTGGCACGGTAGTGATAAGTTTACTATGGTGCGCGCATTCCTCAGCTTGTGTCTCGGACCCTCTTTAGGACTGCCGATGCTCAAGGTCACTCTTTTACTCACTACATCCGTTGTGCTCATGCCCGCTACGCCTTGTAGAGCGAGCGTGACTGTGGGTCCGGTGGCTCCTAATCTTGTTGCTAGCTCTTCATCGACGAGGGTTGCTGTTGATCCTTCATCGAGTAGCGCAAAAGTTGATATTTGCCCTTCAGGCCCTTCTAGTATTACGGGCGCAACCTTCAGCAGTATGCGGCCGTTTTCTTCAGCCACAGTGTTTACGGTAGCCGTTGCGGTAGCGTACGGCCCTTTTATGCCTCGGCAACACGTATGGACCTCGAAAATACGCCTTTTTACTTTTATATAGTTTTTTATGCAATTTGGTTTGTATACGCCTTTTTGCCGTGAAACCAGCTTTTTGTTCCATACGCCCTTTTGATTTCAATCACGTGATATATCTTCAGATATTTGGGATCGACTGCTATTAAATTGAAAGAGATTCGTGGACAGTGTCAAGATGTTTGAAGGGCTGGAACTAGACTTAAGAGGCATGGATCCCTCCGGTGCTATGTTGGAAAATAACGCGGCTTATAAAATGTAATTTATAGAATATCTTATTTTCAGGTTAATGATGTTAGGGATATAAAAAGATAATGCTTAGAAGGCTCAAATTGTGAGTAAAGTGCTGTTTTCCTAAAATAAAATAAAAAAGTTTGACATGAAATCACATAGTCAACACACGTCATCAGAGCAACTGAAGTCACTTAGATTTAGGTCACAACTCACATAATACAATAAAAAACAACACAGTAGATATGAAATGAAACATTTTCAATATAACATACATAGAGCAGATTCAAGAGTCTTGCACCACCTGAAAGTAGTTCTACCATAGGAATCAAATAGACGGGTTAACTTCAGTTGTTACGATACTCCTGGTGAAAATTATATTTGGGTTAGAAACGTCCGCAAGATGGTGAGTCGGCTTTCAAAAATGAACGCCATAATGGTACACCATTTAGAAATCATACAAACTAAACTTTTATTAGTTACAACGTTTTATTAAAATTTTGTAATAAAAGTTTATTAACAGAACTGGACACATTAGTAACATTTTGTTAGCCTTGGGTGACTCTGAAACGCATTGAACCGACAAGAAATTTAACTATATTAGTCCCTTTATAACGAAAAAAAATTGTTATACGATATCGTATATATTATGATTTTTGAATTTGTATTTCTCTCCATATATCGCTAATTTTGTATTAAAAAATTTAACAAAACCTTGTAACGAACAAGTGTCTTGTTTGTATGCTTTTTAAATGTTGGACCATTATGACAGCCATTTTACAAAACCCATACGCCATCCTGCGGACGTTCTGACTCGAATACATCAACATCCACGCTCTTGGCACAACATTTGACTTTGATGCCATCCAGTAAAATATGGCTAAACAAAAAGTTTTACAAAAATATTTCATCCGTGAAGTAACACGTGCCTTGGCCGTGACGTAATACATATAAAAATTTGCGACATACATAATTCCTATATTTCATATAAAGCTCGTTACAAGAATGAAATAAAACCAATTATTCTATTTTAGGTTAAGTGCATCTGGGGCAGAAAAATGGAAGTTGTGACCTAAATTCGAATGATGAATAATTTTCTGTACCGGTGTAATTATTATGCTTATAACTTATATAGACATATGCGTTTTACTAATTGTTTTATGTAAAACATCAACGACTTATATTTCCTTCTCACGTGATCGCCTAGATACAGTCATCAAGTACTAATTTCTAATTTAAATATTATTTTTTACACAACATAAAATGTGTGCATAAAATGTGTGTGATGCAATTCCCTTAACTCCCCAGTAGTCGTGCTGCGGACTCACAGTCCGCACGAATCGTTTTTCTTTCATTTTCGACGATACTTTATAGTTAATACATTTTATTACATTTATTATGTTCTACAAGTATTATGTTTTCATTGTATATAAAAGTTTATAACTAATTTCATGTTAAGAACCCTGAAAGAACCTCAAAAACCCAGTTACAGGAATGCGGACGGGTAGTCCGCGCGCGACCAACGCCGTCCGGACATCACGCGCGACTACTGGAGGGTTAAGTGGGAAAAAGTGAAAAGAAGTGGATAACGGCCTTACGGAGCAGTGCATTTAGACTCGGACCCAACATCCCACTGCATAGGTAAACAAGCTCTATGAAGACCAGCAAAGGACCAATTATCGTTAATTGAAAATCGCTTAGCACGATTTTGGCGAATCCCAATCAAACTCTCTTATAACATAAATGTTCCGTACCGTCACAAAAGTAAAGACAGTTAGAAAACCCGATACTTTCTGACGGCTTCGGCAATTCTCAATAATGTTTTTTCCTCGCATATTTCCACCAATTCTTTCAAGTTTCCACAATGAACATCTGCAGCATACATTTTTTATGATATACAAGATGTCAACTCACTTTCTACAGTTTAAGCCGGATTCAAAATATGAATGCACGTTTTAATGCATTTACAACAATATGCAGTGGAAAAACCAGCAATAAAATCAATCACCTTTCGACAACCATAAAACAATTCGAAGCGCGACCTAACGGTATAAGAACATCGGTACCGCGCGAGGCAACTTACCTGTCGCCCCTTCGGATTTTCTCCTAATGTTTTAAGCAATACCAATTCAGCATTTTTTCCCACTTATTTTTTCTTGAACCAATCAACGTCTTTCCAAAAACCCATCCCTTCTCACAAATTTCCGACTTTCTTATTTTTTTCTTCGACAACGAAAACATTTTCTGTAATTCTTCTATTCGAGTTTGCATGAAATGTAAAGTAGGATGGAAGTTGAGGGATATGGAGGATGAAACGCCAGTGGAAGGGTTTTGTGGGAGGTTAAAGTTGTCCGGGAACTCATCTTTACTGGAAGCGCAGGGATCCTCATCGCGGTACGACTTTCGAACAAGTTTCTACCGCCACGCTCGTCGTCCTCTCCAGCCCGCCAGAGTTGTCACTCAAAACTTTTCGAAATCTGGCTGTCTCAATTATCGGTGAAGTTTCTCAGTGCCCACTTCCATTCTGTGGCCACTGTGTCTACATCTCTTACTGATATATCTCTCAATCTGAATCTTTCTTTCGCTACGATTCTCTATTGGCAATCGATTTAGATTAGCAAAGATACCATAATGACGTTATTACTACTAGCTGCATCGCTCCTGCATCGTATCCATTGCATTTAATCGCATTTTTTTTCCAATTAGAAAGTTACTACTTTGATTGAGAGATATCAATTTTCCTTTACGTAAAATATATAGTAGATTGAAGACAGTATGGAGAAGTAGGAAGTGCCAAACTCTAATTATAAATAAAATAATTTTTTAGAAAATCGTTATGGAAATGCGAAGTTATTCTGATAGTCTGTAAATCTTTCCAAGATAATTTTTTATACATATGGCATGTCAGTTTGAAATGATTTCCAGGAGTACACTGCAATTACTACTATGTGATTTTATAATGTTACATAATTAAAATTTCAAAATTGAAGGTTAATGGGCGATTCTAGACAAGATCACAATTGATGGGAAACTGGGTTAAGGTTAAGCGTATCCATGACTATGTCGTAGTGCCTTTACGAAAGAGGGAAGATTGGACCAGGCCAGATACTGTTGTTATACCCAAATTGCAGCTTATCTCGGCTCCATGGCCAATTACCTTTTTGCCGAGGATCCAAGATTACTTCGTTGTACAAAAATCTCTTCCAACAAATTACACCCATACCGACACAAAAGCACGATGCGTCGTTTGCTGACTCATATAAATTTTCAATTATGATTTTCGAACCCTGTATATTTCTTTCCTTAAAATTCGCGAATCTATACTCTTATATGTCCAACTTAGGTTAACCATGCGGTATAATTATACTATATCCCAAACATGATATTTTTATTGAAACAAATAATATATTGATGACCAATAATTTCTTTCATTTTTATGTGTTGTGATAGATATCATATACACCTTCATTAATTATTATTCTCATATTTCTCGTATTCTCTCACGATTCATATACAATCAGTATAAAATCAACATACGATCAAAATGTTATACTGATCGCATATCATTCATATATTTTTTACCTGGATGGAACAATCATAATATATTTTTGTAATTGCTCCGATGGCAATATTGTCCTCACGGGGCCCGTTTTACCCCATCTTTCCCTAATTTATCAGCTCTAAATATTATAATACAGTTATAGACGCTTCAACTTCTCACCACGCTCATTGCTACAATATTCCTTTTCATTTATATTGGTCGTTACATTATAATGCTTATTATCTAATATTCCTTTCCATCCCTCCCTTTTCCATTACGCACCATTGTACATGCCAATTAGTTTGATCTATCTGTCACCACATGTTCCGATATATCGATTCTCCCTTTCTTATTCGCTCTTTTTAAATATTTTATTTTCCTAACATTCATTCTCATTCACTCATCCGATTCACACTTCGTATTAGGTAATATTGGCAAACGAGTGAATATCACCTCGCACCCTTTTCGACTTTAAGCGTTCATGCGAAATATCATGCTGAATTACTCTCTAATCTCCTTTAAAAGCTCCTATGATTTTACGAGGACTACGTTCAATCGGACACGATACTAACGGTCCCATTGACGACCGTATCCATTACCTTTCCTATACATATGTATAGACAGCAGTAGTTTCATACTGTAATAATCTCCGAAAGAGGCTGCTACGCGCATTTGCACTGGGCTCTCATGAGACGGAGGTGGTAAATCCGCGTAAAGCTGCTATCCTTCCCAGTTGCAACCAGAGTGTTTCACAGCAGCGAACGGTAAGAGAAAGGTTTTATACGGGGATGAAATCGAGTTGATCGTACGGGGGATGAGAGGTAATGGGATGGACGATACCCAGAGGGAATGGGGTTAAGAGAAATCGAAAAAAAGGAATGTTTTATTGAGCAACGTTTTGTACAAATATGTTATTATTGAGCTCCGTATCCGGTGCCGTAAAGCTACCGTAAAACTCATCGTTAAATCTCGTCCTATGTTTGTTTTTCATTTTGAAACTTGCAAGCAGTAAAATACGTCATAACTCGGAATATCTCGCAAGAGTGTAATGGCCGTATAGAGTGTATCAAAATGGACGGAAAGCCGTATACGGGGGTGGGAAAAGAGGGTGGAGAGTTCAGGCGTGTTAGGCAGCCTGTGACCATTGCCGAGCATTATAAAGTAGCGTGAAAACGATCGCGCCTTGAAAAGAGACGATTTTCAAAGGTTCGTGCTGGCCCCTTAGGAATGTATTCTATATGACTCCCGAGGACCATTGCCCGAGATTTTACACATAGAAGCGAGGACGAAGGGGTAGGTTAGTGGGCGGCTAAATATACGGGATAACTACTCCTACGTGGATCCACCTGCTCGGGAACTCTTTATTACGGGGTTTATGCTCTTCGTTCCAGAATGTTATGCTATCACCCTCCTTTCACTCGTTTCTCTCTATTTTTTCTTCTTTATTTTCTTTTTTCTTCACTTCGTCGTTCCTTCTAATGGTCCTCTGCCGGAGGACGAGTATTTCACAAATATCGCAGGACTCTTGTACGCTTCCTCATGGAACGTCACCAGGCCTTGTGAAACGTTCGGCAGAGTTGGAGTTATTAATTTTTTAATTTATCTTTATTCCTTGTTTAACAGATACCCAAAATTGTTTAAATATTGAAAAATATCATATTCGTCAGAGCCTTGATAAGGTTTGAAATATAATGAAAAGAGATTAAATAATAGAAAAGTAATAATATTGAAATCGATTTGCTTTTGATATTTTCTTTAGAAATATCTATGAAACTGAATGTATAAAATATGAGCTGTTATCTTTAAAAGAATCTTCTTCTTTTTTCTTCTTCTATGGACAGTGATACCAGTTACAGGATGATGTTGGAAACTAACCTTGTTACCGCGTTCGGTAACGAAGTGACAGCATGAAACGAAACGATGCTGTGAGTTTGTCGGCATGTTGGCATCCTGAAAATGACAGTTTGTCAAATTTGTGTCAAGTTGGGTGTATGCGTGTCAGGAAACATAAAATTGCGCTTGCGCCCGCGGCTACGTGGTCTGCCTGCTGGTAACTTTCCTGCAAGTCTCAGTCTTTCTTTTTCTCATCTACAGGAATATTGAGATCTGACGTATGACGCTACGACATCAGGTGGCAAAGAATGAAAGTTCTCGGAAGGTGCATGTTCGTAGACGCTGTTTAGTGTTGTACATATATATTTGTCGCGAAAAGGACACGTATTTGCATATCGACAGATATTTTCTAATTTTTAAAGCATTTTAAGCTAAAACTGTAATCCGGCATATTGCACTAATTTTGAAAGAGTGCATACTCTGACGCCATATTGACTACGTCACTCATAAGTCCCTCCTACATGTCAGTTCCCAATTTCTTGATATACTTATGCACGTAGACATATACAATTAACCCGGCGTCGCTCGCACTATGATCATTTCCTTTACGCGATGGGACTCAACCAATAGAACGACGCAGCAGTGAGAGTAAGACGCTAGAAATGACGCGAGCGACGCCGGGTTAAACAAGACTGAAGTTGGCCGCCGTCCATTTGATTTCTACATCCAATTTCAGTTGGTATTTTAGCATGTTGGTATGAGAATTTTATAAGATTAAGAAACGTATATGTCTCTCTGATGTTCTTGTTATATATAATACTTTACGAATCTCCTAATGTTACCAGATTCCGAAGTAGGGCAGTAACCTTTATCAACTCTTCGCCAATCTTTGCGTGTATGAAGAGAGTTACGAATAAGGGGAGTAAGAAAAGGTAGCTATAAGTGAAAGAGAAGAAAAGAGAATCCGGGGAGTCAGCTTATAAAGCTACTAAGTGAAATGTCGCGTCAGCACTTCGAATACTTCCTGGTGGTATTCAGAAAAATAAGTGGAACAACCTGCTACCAGATCCCTTCCTTTCCTTCTTTTGCGCCATTGGTAGTACCGGGACGACAAGTTTCCTTCAGGAAATAATGAAGCTGCCGTAAAAATGTGTATAGAAATCGAACATCCAAATACTGGTCGTGATGAAACAAAAAAATGTTCAGGACATAATTTGAATGGTTTCTAAGGGCGAGCATGATGCAAAAAGAATTTGTTTCCAAGATTATTTTTTTCGGAGACATTAAAGCCGTCGATCTTTTTGTAAGTGAAATTATTTATGTTTTGTTTAATACGATTAGAGACCCATATAGGATTTTATAATCGGTCCAGCACTGGGCTATTATTGGGTGCCAGAAGTTGATCAATAGCACAATAATGGCAACCGTTACTGGCCCAGCAATGGAAATATGCCGAATAATAACACCGGCCCGACAACAGTGACCGACGCTCGGCCAGACATGGCAAATGATACTGGCCCAGCTACTGCAGTCGATGGTTATCTACACGGAAAAAAATGTTCTGTAAACATTACAACAATATGAGTTATTTATGTGGTTTTTACTGGTAATTGTATGGATAACATAAACAATTAAAACAAAATTTAAGAAAAATGGAGGCGCGTGTAACTCGCGAGTGGTATACACATTTATAGCTGCCGTGAGTGGGACTCGAACCTGCGATTGTCCGGATGCTTGAACTGAGCTACCAGCCCAATTTGTTACTTCGATTAAGAGTTATAAACGTCAACATTTAGCAAATGATCTTGGCTCAACTATACGGAGAAAAATGGAGCTTAAAAATATCATAATCTTTGCTATAAAGTTGATAAAATTAAAACATAAAATTACTATTATATTATAATATATCCACATTCGTATTTTATCTCAACACATAATTTTTTTCTTTTTCGATACTTAAAACATTCATTAACGACTCATTAACGACTGTGATTTTTACTGTTTCAAATAATCTGGTATAAATTTACCCTATTGGAATAAATTACTCCATCGTCCTATTTTTGTATGCTATCAGAGTATCGACACAGATTATTATCCCGTCTCTAGCAAGCGCATGTATCATTACTAAATTTAACGACATAATCAATGGGTAGTATGGACTTTACTAAAGATATAATAAAATAAACTAGAAATATATCTGCGTTTATTGAGAACTGAGGCATAAAATTCGATCTGGGGTATAAAATTACCCCACGTGGCTAACGTTGTTTGAAAAGAGCAGGTAACTAGCGCCGGCTTAAATATAATCATTATATCTAATATTAAAAATAAATATAATGTAACCTATACCACCACACGGGATGGCTCTCCAGCTCGTGTGTGCTAGGCGGGTTCGAGCCGAAATCGACTGTTAGGAGTTAGGAAAGATAATAGGCGGAGCAAAAGAAATGAAAATGAGATTTTGCTTTACAAATTAAACAAAGAAAAGAATATATTGTCCTCGAATGGTGTACAGTGATGTTTAGTGAGGTCCAGCCTAAGCGATGCTGGGTGTTAGTGAATGGCCAAAGAAAGCGGCATGCAAACTTATGTGTACAGAAACCTAGTAGATACTACTAGTTGCGTGAGGACAGAAGAACAGATGATTTATTAAGCAGAAGCCAATTACCAGAGCGGAAGTTGGATTATACTGATAGAATTATAGTTAATAAGCAAAGTCGCGCTAAAGAACAGTATCTGAATTCCAGAATGTGGTCCTAAGGTTGACTTGCTCTAAAATGCTCTGAATCGTGCCGATGAACACTTGCTAGAGTGTAGACTATGGTCAAAAGGGTTGATTCAGATTGATTAAAAGTCGTGCCAATGAACAGTATCTGACAGTATAGAATATGGTCAAAGGGTTGACGGGATGCGAGAAATGAATTAAATTGAGAGATTAAAGAATAAGTATGTAATGACGGAAGCGGCACAAGTGACGATAGATCGACACTGTGACGTTCCAGTCTAAATGCACAAAAGAAGAATTGAGAAGGGGTCGGTTTGCCACCTTGCTCCACGCGGTTTGCGTGTTTTAGCGAAAAGTAGTATCTTTACAGTGTAATAGCTAAGGGGTCGGTTTGCCTCCTTGCCCGAGACGGTTTGCTCGTTTATACGTGCTGCTAAGCCAACTAGTCGCTAATGGCAGAATGCCCCGAATCTAAAATCGGTGCCGTTTATATACCCTCAAGATGTGGGCTAGGTGGCTTGCGGAGTGCGGAAATGGAACGCGTCGCGATGCCTACTTGCTGTTATTATTTGTATTGAGAAGGTTATTCATATAAGCAAAGTTACATTTAGGCGATGTGAATTAATAACGATGTATACGTTACAATAATTTGCAAAAATTTGAACTTACCTTCTAATTTTTTGCAGTGCTTTCTAAAAGTTTGGACTTTATTACATATTCTTGCTTTTTATTTAGGAAAAAATTATAATAGTAATTTTATGTTTTAATTTCATCTAGTTTATTGCAAAAATGATTATATTTTTAAGCTTCATTTTTCTTCGTGTATTTGGGCTAAGATCTTTTTTGTAAATATTGACGATTATAACTCTTAATCGAAATAACAAATGAGGCTGGTGGCTCAGTAGGTAGAGTATCACATTCCTCAATTCGAGCATCCAGACAATCGAAGGTTCGAGTCCCACTCACGGCAGCGCTAATAAATATGTATACAACTCACGAGTTACACGCACGTCCATATTTTTTCCAATTTTGTTTTAATAGTGTATGTTATCCGTACAATTACAATACAATCCGTACAATGTTACCAGTATTGGTTGCTATTATCGTGCCATTGATCAACTCCTGGCACCCAACGATAGCCCAATGCTGTACCAATTATAAAATTCTATATGAGAAAAAACAGAATAAAATTAAAGCACAAAGTTAGTATTATAATTTTTTTCTAAATAAAAAGCAAAAATCTACAATGAAGTGCAAGTGTTTACAAACCAATGCAAAAAATTAAAAGAAAAGTTCAAATTTTTACAAATTATAATTATTTTAATTATTAGATATAATGATTATATCTAAGCATCTTACATAAAGCTTTTATTTTTAGTTAATAAAAATATGGCAAAATTTATACTCGAATTTTGTGAAACAATAAAAATCACAGTCGTTAGTCAGTGATATTTTAGATATAAAAAAATTGTCTGTAGAAATAAGATACGAACGTGGATATACATATACCAGAAGAGAATATTTTGATAAGAAAGCGCAACATGAATGGTCCAGAAATGGGCAATCAATGGTTACCATTAATTAATTTAGAGATACAATTGTGGGCATAATGGAAATGATCCACAAACGGCGCATACTTGGCCACTGTTAATTCAGCTTACTGAAATTATTTTAAATAATTGTTGGTTAAAAAGTATTGTTTCAAAAATCGCCTATCGTCGGCTGGCGTTGTATCATTAGTAACAGTGGGTATCCTGTAATTTGCCAGCGATGACCGAATGCTAAACAGCCGATCCTTGGAAGATTATTGGCAATCATAGATTGGCCAAGTGCCGGTCCTATTGTACTGTCTGGCGAGTCCTATATGAAATGTAGAATATACGTACGCAAAACTCGTGCCATCTTATATCAAAATTAATTTGTTTAACCTGATGTATATTTTTTTTAATAGAACCAGGATAGAATTATCGACAAAGAATCCTTTTTATTTCAATAAAGATATAGTGCAATATAATATTAGTGGAAGGAAATCAGAAGGATGTGAAGAAAGTTTATAGGAGTAAAAATGAAATTCGCTAAAAATCACTTGTAGAACTTTCTCGCTCAATTAAACGAATGGAGACACTATCGACTTCGGTATACCATAGCTTGAATGTACCGTCTACTTTCCCCTTTTCCACTCACCCTCTCCATAGCTATAAAAGTAACATTACTATAGAAAAGAGAGACGGTATATCGGGTGGGCACATTGTGCACTATCAGAAGTTCGCCCACTTTAGCTTCTGAATTGCGAGGCCGTTAAATTAACTTTTCCAGACGTCGCAAAGTAGAATTTGATAGAGGTACCACTCGGAACCATCCCTTGCACCATTTCTCCACCTTTACCTTACAACTTACCTACTTCTTGCTATTGAACGAGTTGCATCCCTTCTCATTGTGGCATCAGCCATCCGTACACGGTACCACTACCACTGGGTAGGCTACCAAGTCTATTACTATCTGCTCCATAAATACTGGTCCTGGAGATACAATGGCTCTTAAAAAGTATTTGACTCATGCACTACAATGTTGGCTAACAAAATATCATTCTTTGATAGAATTTTTTCCACTCTCGACGTCTATTCGCATTGCTGTCATCCGTAGCTATAACGCCATGTTAGAATCTTTTCTCGTATCTGATTGATTAATTTATAACTACGTAAATGAAAATGACCGAAGTAAACAAAAAATAACTGAACTGCTAGTTTGCACAAGTTCTCTGAACATCGGGCTGTTACTCGTTAGCTTTTATTCTTGAGTATTCCTAGAGAAAAGTTTTGCGGCGACGCTCAAAGTTATAGATGAGATGAAAACAGGACGAACGAAGAAAAACATGAGTCTGGAAATATCTGGAGATAGCGTACTAGGGTAATATCCTAAGTACACTTCATCCTGTCAGATGTAATTATACTAAAGTGACGTTTCTAGAACTTTGCAATATTCCATCATGTATACATATGTATATTCCAGGAAAACGACTTTCGGTAATAGCAGAAGTATGTCAAATATGACAAGTATTTAGATTACACAACAAAAAATTCAGTGCATATTGTTTTGCGGGTACAAAAGTATTGAAATCATACAAAATGGCCAAGCAGGCCAATCGTCAAGTCATTATAATAATTATAATAAGTAATGTTAACTATTAATAATTCACTGTAACAGCAATAGAGATTAATGCAATGTTAAATAATAATAATGATTCAATGGAATAACAATTAAATTCAATACAAATGTAAATTCAATAATTTTATTGACTACTTAACCTGTTCAGGGCTTATTAAATAGATTACAATCGACAATTACTGCGGAAACCATGATACCCAGTAAATAGTATTATCACTCGCCAGCGGTATTACTATAACGTAACGTCATTCATCATGCCCCATTTTAATAGAGAACTATGGCTATGATCCATCCGGTATCTAGATTCTGGTAACGCTACGGCACCGAGTTCTGACATTATTTTTATACCACCCTTGGTCCATCTTCAATAGTCGATAAAGTGTCAGAATATCGAATTAGAACCATAAGAATATATTATTTCTTGTCGACTCTTCATGCGGTACTGTCGATTTTAGAATAATGATATTGCAGTGCAGCAATGGTCATATCATTATTTTACTGTGTTCTCGTTTGGAGAGAGAAATTACTGCAAATTATTCACGGCGTATTACAAGAAGAACCCCTTTGTTGTGAGCCTCATTCTTGTCCCATCATTCCCATCGCTCAATACTTACTGTGTGTGGTAGGGATGTTTAGCCACGCATACATGTTATGTTATGTTAGCTGCACTATCAGAGCTGTCATTTCTGTTTTTCCTGTCTTTCAAATTCTGTTCACATTTTCCACATCATTTGACCGTACTTTAGTAACAAAACATTGACTACGTTTCTACTGCAAATGGAAAAGAGTTAAGATACACGGTATGTACATCTATAGTCTATTAATCTATAGATATACAATACTCGTATCTCAGTTCTTAAATCTGTTGGAAACGTAACCATTGAAAAACGTAGAAGTGAGATGCAAAAATTATTTCAATGAATATCTCGATAAACCAGGCTTACAAGTTGTAATGAAAACGCATTGGAAGTCTTTGACTATGTCATGAGCAGACGAAGTTTCGTAGTTTGAAAAAAGAGAAGATTTGTAGAGAAATGAAAAAGCACTGAACTACTGTCAGGATATAAGATTTAAGCAGACACCAAGTTTTCGGCCCACATTCGCTAACGTCAGACTGGACTGTATGTTAATGTAACTCATATGCCTTTTTTACTTAAAGATATTGACATGTTTGCCTTTGCTAACGTATTAAGGGGGAATGGAACGGCATTTTCTATGGAGAAGTGTGTAACACGTACGAGAGCTCGAAGCGAGAAACTTCGCACCCAAAAATCTCTGTACAAAAAGCACTGTCAATAAATTGATGACACAAAATTGAAGCCTTCCGATAATATAATTTTCCCTGCGTACCCTAATTTTTGAATTATTGCTTAGAAAATATATAAAAGATATCTGAATATCGGCAGTGACAGCCTACAAATCTGTCATGGCGTCGCGACAATACCTTTGCCGTTCGCTATCCAATACTCATCACACTGTTGCACTGCACCACCGATAAAAATCGAAAAAAACGGCACTCGGGGAAAGTTTCACATGGCTCAACTTTACACCAGAGCACTAGGAATTGCCACCGTATAGCGAATTTCGAGATTTTTGGGTGCGAACATACGGAGCCGTCATCGCGCCGATTTGCCCCGCCTAAAACTTCAGCCTCTCACCACAGCGAGCGCTAGTAGTAGCACGGCTAGTCCCAATGTGCGCCAGTGATGCTTATTTTGAATACTGCAGCCAAAATTGTACAGGGAATGTTTTTATTTCGATGTAGCAATCTGTTGAGCATTACTAAGGCGTGACGTCATACAAATGTGCAAAAGTATAGTCACGTAATTCCACGACTTCCCACAACGCGGGGCAGCACCGTTAACTTGGAGTTCGTCGAGCCGTTCCATTCCCCCTTAATTTCGCATCTAAGAATTACCACGCAAGGCTTCACGATTTTTTACAAATAACATATTATGCTAGCACATAGAATCTCTTGCGGGCTTCTCATGCTTTTAATTAATTATTATTTTTTGCGAAGCTCCTTCTTGGTACCGCCACAATTATTTGATCTAGTATATATTGTGACCACCTCCTGGCTATGGTGGGCCACAGGGAGGGGTCCAAACACTATTAAATGGGAAGTTTTTAAAATAAGGAAATGCGGGGGTAAAATTAGCAACAAAATATTAGGTGATTGCAAAAGTTCGTGCCCGATGCATGCTTCTGCCATCTATGAAAATCGGGCACGAACTTTTGTAATCACCTAATATAATTAGCCTAAATAAGTAGTACAAAAGAAACGAACGCAAAGAAAGCAAATCAAAACGAAAACAACTCGAATTTAAAGGTACTCGCAGGACGGCGCATTCGGGGGGGGGGGGGGGCTAGGGGACTTTAACTAGTGAGCTACGGAGGGGAACGGGGAGGAGAGTTGCCGGCTCTAAATAATATTTCTCAAGGCTCTATCCAAAATACCTGGGCGCCAGCTACGAACTGGTCGTAGCACCGTCAATTGACCCTCGGGATCATACAATGTTTACTTTGTGGACGCAAAATCTCAGACGTAGGGCACGGTTAGCTGGGGAGAAGTGAGGGGTCTCAGGGAGAAGGTTCCCGAACGCAACGGCTTCTTAATTATTACTTCGGTTCTAGGGAATTAAGGGAGGGGATCGGGTGTGGATAAGGGACAGGGATTATTAGGGAATAAGGGAACGCAATACTCTAAACTAAACGCAAACGCAACACACCACTCGGCCTCGCAGTTAAACGGGGACCAAGACTCAAAATGAAGAACAATAAAATCTGCCGACCTTGTGGGCCGGTTCGCAATACTCCAAAATCTCTATTTAAACTAAACTCAAAAGGGATGTAAGAGGTCTGGGGGCGGGGGAATTACGGTCTCAATCACACACTTAAAATTAATACTACTCACGCAATCAATCACACAATAATCCTGCAACTCTCAAGATCCACACACACGCGCACGCACGGGCCTGACTCGATGTGACGAATTTGGCGGGTGGTCCTTTGCAAATTTCCTTCAGGCTGGTCTAAGGCCTCGATGATTGGCGGGCCGCTGGTCTGAGAGGGCTACGCCCTTCGGCATTGGTCTGCAGATTGGGCATGGCAGGGCTCTGGTGTCTCCACTGGGCACGGCACTGGTGGGGCTCGGGGCGGTTGTCTCTTGTGCTCGGAGCCTGGGCAATATGGCGGCGCCCATGGCCTGTCAGTTTCAGTGTTCCTCCCCGGTGCGTCTACGGAGTTGGTGGGAGGGGGCTCCACCGTGTGTTGCACAGACGTGGTGGCTGCCCGTGCAACATGCCTGCACCGGGGGGCTGGCTGTGGCTGGTGGCGGCTGGATCAGGTCTCGGTGTGCCTCTTGGTCGGTGGCGTTTCGATCAGCTGGTCCTCTTGCCCATGCCTTCTTCGCATCCCGCTGCTTAGGCCACATAGCCTCTCTTTCTCTCTCAATCTCCAGCTTCTCTGGCTTCTCGGATGCATAGGTCCTCGGTGATGTCCTTGAGGTGGTCCATGGTGCCTCCGAATCAGTATCCTAGGGGATGGGGGGAGGAGGGGGGTCTTATTCTATTTACAACATCCGCAATACTCTACTCCTTAAACAAAAAGGTCTCAATTTTAATAACACTAGGCCTCGGCGCAATCTGCCGACTCGAGGCGAGTGGTGCCTGCGAGTCTGGTATCGGGGAGGGGGTTCGCAGGGCAATTTTCGTTACAATATATATCCTCTTGTTGTTGTGCTAAGTACAACTTTTTCATTTCCTTTGATAACTACAGGCTTACGTACTTTTCACCTTGTAACAATTTTCGGCGTGGTAATTATTATTTATTAATTCAGAAACTTTATGCATAATAATTCAGAAAGAACAAAAGGTAAAATAAAAATGATAATATTTGTAATTCACTTTAAAAATTCTTCTCTAGACCCTTTTGTGTTAACCATCCAACATTCAAATCATATAATTATGAATCTTTAATCTTTCCGGGACCGGAAGCCTAATTTTAGGTTTCTGGCGATTCAAACTAATTTTATTGTATTTATGGGCTTAACAGTATTAAAATTTCTTAAAAAATGATTATCTATCTCAAAACTTCGATAGCTGATATTACTTTGTATAATGACTTTACTGCCTCATGCCTCACAAAGGACGACATAATCATGTTTTTGTACATGTTTTTCAACGAATTTTTAATTGCAAATGACGTTAAACAAACATTTCAGCAATAAACAATAATATAACATTCAAATACAGCAAAAAATGACACGTTAAAATTTTGTGTACCGGAAGCCTAATATTAGGCGCTGGAGTGGCGCCGTCTTTTTCGTAGTTCAACCCACGGACAAGGACAAAAATGTTCTAGCACTAAAAGTAAAAAAGTCGTCCAAAAAAGGCCGGTCCTGTAGAGGTTAATGGAGTAGTGAGGTTGTCAAGTTATGTTAGTAGATACACATCTCCTTTTCCATAATGATTTACACCGGGAGCATCTTGTCCCAATCTCTCACGAAATAATCTTCTTGTTCATTTCGAATAGTCAATGGTATTAATATACTGTGGAATGGATATAATTCCTAATGTTCCTAACAGTCTGATCAACAAAAAAATGTACGGAAAAACTTGGACTTTGGTTAAGCTAGGAGGTAGGGGAGGGGACAGGTTCGAAAGAGGAGGTCAAGATATAGAATGCAGTTGATGATGCAACTCAGTGTCATTTAAAGCAAACATAGCGCAAGTGTTTTCGAAAATTAGTGCAATATACAGCAAGAGGTTCGAAGCGGTTTTTTTGTGCATGCATCTGAAGGGATCGCAATTCTTATTCAGCAGCCGCGAAATACTTAAAAAATTTAAGGCACTTTATGCAGATGTGTGTGGAACGTTACGGGGCCACAAAGACAGTAGATGACCTGCCGGATCGAGGCACGACATGAGGGACGATGAAGAAGGAGGACAAAGCTATCACACAGCTTTTCAAGCTATTTATCGGCAACCTCACTACACAAAAAATGATGAAAATTTACCAGCAGGGACTGTTGAAGTCCGTAGAGAAATAATTCAGTCCTGAAAATAAGAACTGGGTCTTACAAGATAACCCGAAGCATCAAATCAATCTCTGTAAGGCTTGGAAGAGGGAAAATGGCATCGAAACATTGGACTGGCCGTCTCAGTCTCCAGATGTTAATCCAATGGAAAATGTCTCGGCACTTATGAAGAGGAAACTTGCGGGGAAGCATGTGCTTACCCTTTCTGAACTGATTTTCGATTTTTTTATTTTTGGCAGTATTTTGAAGTGAAAAACGCGATTTTCGCTAAAAAATTCAGTTTAAAACCTTACCCCCCCCCCCCCCCCCCTTAAACAAATGCGCTGTAGTCCTTTAAGTGTACTTTCATACTGCATACATATTTTTTTATTCCGATCATTACTACAGGAATAGTCGCATACCTTTTTTTGTTGAACAGATTGCAATACAAGCTAATAATGAATGTATTGATGTCAAACGCTAAATGGAATCTATATTGAAATTTAATCCTCGAATGTTACTTATTCCAATCGTTGTAGCGTAATTTATTACGTAAATGTCTCTTGGTAGGTCTAATCGCAAGTGGCTAGCTATCCACAAGTGTCGGTATCATATCATGTTTAACGGTTCTAAATAAACAATGTGGCGCATTACTTCCGTAGTAGAAATTTCATCATAAACATCGAAGGCCCGTCGAGGTCCTGGCTAAGCATGTACTGGCCCAGTGGGGACCAAGACAGGCCCTGGACTTACAAAGAAAATTTCTACTAGAGTTGTGAGGAATTTCGCAACCCCTCTATCATCATGACGCAATTCTTGACATCTACAGTTCTTTGGTAATTTTGTGTTAGTACCGAAATTTCTTACCAACGCCCAAGGAAGAGAGTTACGCAATTTGTTTAAGGCAAGGTGGCTCAACGGTCGAGCAGTCACTCATTTTTCAACGGGTCATGTCATTTGTACAATATGTATATTTTATACCTCCGTGGTGGTTAAGTATCAAATTCGTGCAGTGTAATACAGTCAACTCTCTTTATAAGGCCAGCCATCAGGGTGTAGCGGAATAGAGTTCCAAGAATCTTAAGGGGGGAGTCATGTTTTTTAGCGTCAATCTTTAGTATTTTTTTTTGAAAAGGTATTGAATATTTTTGGGATTGGATTTCGACAAAATGTTTATCATATTTCAAGAATTATGACGTTTTTTATCATTATAAAATTATGAAAAATAGTGGTAGGGGGAGCCGTTGAGTGAAAACCCCCAAAAAACTAGTTGTCATGATTTCACTCGTTCCGGAAGTCGGAATAAAAAATTTCGTATTGATTTAGTTCCAGAAAGTGAATCTATAGAGCCCGTAGTAGAATCAAAATTTTTAAACATGTTTTGCCAAAGTTACAGATGATTTTCGAAAGAAAAAATTTTTACCCTTTTTCAACTACTTCAACATTGCTATAAATCACAATTTTTTATGAAAAATATTGATTTCGCTTCGGGTTATAGCCAAATAAATTCTGAAAAGATTAAAAAAAAATGGAATCGGTGTATTGGTTCATGAGATATCGTGACAACCGTGCAAGAAAAAAGTTTTCGAGAAAAACACGTTTAAAGTTTCATGCTCGGTTTTCGCACAGTCTCGACGCAGTTTCGGGGGGGAAACAAATATTCTGAGCAACTTACTAAATGCCTGCCATTCCTGGACCATATTGTTCACCTTTCTTCTAGAAATATACCCGACCCTCCGCTTCAGAATCCGGGCAATAGAATGAATTGGAGGGGATTAGGCAGCAAAATTCTTAGTAGGAACGACCGTTGCACAATGCGCGCTTTGATTCCCTGCCGTGCGACACTCCACCGATCGTCCGGCAGGGCGGGCACCTCATTAAAAATTCATAACTTCGTCAATTTTCGGAATTTTCGAATGAGATTTTAACTACGTATTCTTGAATAGTTATACAATCGAAAAAAAAATAAAAAATCGACATTTTGAGGTGACTCCCCCCTTGAGCGCTTCACACACCAAGGTTTATTATTGCAATTTATTGTTCTATGTCCATGCCTTCGACATTTTCTGCACTGTGTTACTAGTTTATTGTTTTTGTATTTCTCCCATTTTATTTTCACTGAACATAAATATTTAATGCTTTTTACGTCTTCCATTTCCTGTATCCGAGTTCTTTTTCTACATCAGTTCTACCGAGTATTATTATGCACGAAAACAAAAAGAAGTGTAATTTAATTTTCTTACCACACTTTCGTTTCATCTCAAACTACCATCAGTAAAAATTTGAAGGAAAAAAATAGGCCCTTCGGGTCTAAAAAAATAACACATCGTTTTTCAGTTTTTTCAATTTTTGGAACATTAGAAATTTTTTGAAAAATCGTACTGTTACGTAGGCCGTAGTGGCTAGCGAGGCCTTTAAATTTGATAATAGAAATTTAGAAGTAACCAAAAGAAAAGG
>JARQST010000673.1:100960-120184 GCA_030142225.1 Pachycephus smyrnensis
GGGGGGGCAAATATTCTGAGCAACTTACTAAATGCCTGCCATTCCCGGACCATATTGTTCACCTTCCTCCTCGAAATATACCCGACCCTCCGCTTCAAAATCCGGACAATAGAATAAATCGGAGGGGCTTAGGCAGCAAAATTCTTGGTAGGAACGATCGTTGCAGAATGCACGCTTTTATTTCCTGCCGCGCGAACACTCCACCGATCGTCTGGCAGGGCGGGACCTCAATAAAAATCCATAACTTCGTCAATTTTCGGAACATTCGAATGAGATTTTAACTACGTATTCTTGAACAGTTATACAATCGAGAAAAAAATTATTAAGAAATCGACATTTTAAGGTGGCTCCCCCTTAATGCCACCACTCCTACGTGAATCTCGCGCTTGTTCGATGTGTAAGTTGTATATATAAAAAAAATGTTGCTGTGGTCACATAAAGAGAGTCTAAACCAATTTCTCCTTTTGGCTTTTGGTGGGGGAAAACTCACAGAGTTATCAACAGAGGCGACCTCATAAAGAGTGGCTACATAGAGAGAGAGTTGACCGTACCGACTTTGGAGATTGCCCTATCCCGTAAACGCTCGTCTGCCCAATAGTTGCTAATCTACAGACTTGTTTATTTATTTCGACTGACTCCTTTTCAAGATTCGAGTATACATGGATATACAGGGTGGCGCGAAAATTGTGGTACAACCGGAAAGGAGGTAATTCCTCATGGAACAGTAATCGAAATTGCAGAATAAATTTTTTCTCTACGAGGCTTCATTTTTAAGAAAATCGACTTTAAAAGTCAATCGGGTACGCGTGCACTTGATTAATACTCGACTTAAGGAATCTCACTAGAGACACTAATTTCTTTCGTATTTGTATATAATGTTAAGACTTAAGGTGGAATTGAAGGTTCAGGCCACACTAGACACGGTTCATGTCTTTCTGATTCGATGAGTACAACTTCGTAAGCAAAAACGAGATCGACATTTTCAACAATTTATAAATTAATAAAATGAATTGTTTTTGAGATTGGAATATCGGTTAATTTATTTCAAACCATCTTATGTCATGATATTGTATGCATATACAAAAGAAAATAGTGGTCTGTAGCGAGCTCCGTAAGTCAAGTATTAGTCAAATGCACGCGTACCCGATTGATTTTTAAAGTCGATTTTCTTAATAATGAAGCCTCATAGAGAAAAAATTTATGCTGCAATTTCGATTTACTTTTCCATGAGGAATCACCTTCTTTCTGGTTGTATCACGATTTTCGCCCCACCCTGTATAAAGAGAGGGGTGTGTCTGAATATACGAGTTTGATATGCAAAAGTAGAATTCCCTCATAAGGACTTGTACTCCTTATTTTTCGTGCGTATTCGAACTTTTGCACGATTATACGTGACCAGGGTTTTGACGCCCATTGTACCCTTACGTACCTCCATATTACCATACGTATATGCGTCTACTTGAAAGGCCTTAAAACACGTAGAACATTTGAAGTGCCTGATACCCCGTTATTCCTATCTATCACAGAAAATACTGAAGTATTCTCAAACGTGGCAGAAATTCATTGTGTTTGGAGAGCCTACACGGCTCTCGGATGTAAGTGACTCTTTGGAAAATGAATTCGGAATATTTTTGAAGTATCAAAAGGACAGATATTTCTTATGTAAGGTATGAGGAGACATTATACAACTCGTGGAATATTAGATTACGGTTACGAATTTTTGTATGTAAGGTATCTCTAGATTATGAAAGGTGGGTAGTTCACAGTAAAAAGCAGGGTTTGTAATATACTTAACATGGACTACTTTCATTTCGGAACTTGTATACACTCTTTGCCTGTAGGGTCGAACTAACTTAGCGCGCGTCTTGACGAATCGCCATCGAGGTTCAGCAGGTCCAGCCTGTATATATATACGTGTGCCACAGGTATGAAAGTTTTTGCTCAGTTATCAGACTGGGAATCTTTTTATTTTATTTTTATTCCAGATATAAGATATTTGTGATAGTGCGTATTATCCTCATATACATTTACAGTGGAAAATATATTACGACGGGAAACGTGGATAGTAATTATTATAAACAGAAATTCAGAAGAATTTATAGAAGCTATCAAGATCTGGATGTAAAAATGACAGAAATATTTGCAAATGTCCATCATCTTGCGGTTTCAACATTGTGCAAATGCGGAATTAATTTCTTGCAGTGTCAAAGCTGCTTAACACTTTTTCTTTTACATTTTCCGGAAATTTTTTGAGTACTTTCACATAAGTCACTTTCACATGTTCTATGCTGTTTTAGCAGAAAATTATAATTTCGTGATATATCTACAATCGTTTGAAATGAAATTAAACGTTGAACAATTTATCCCAAGGGAGAGGGAAAGACGTGCTTATAGCAGTGCGGCGATAGCCGTCGAGACGTCTCGCGTCGAAAGCACAAGTAATTGAATTCTCTCAATACGAGCACTATGAGCAGAGCCGCACTTTTATTCCTTGATTTGTGATTGATTTCTTTCTACGCTCTACTTTCTCAGAGAATGGTTACTGTTATTGGCTTCTACCTTCAGTAGTCCTATCCATGAAACATAAATCCCCTTAGTGTACTATAGACAATTTCACAGAGTGAATTCCTCGTCAAAAAGAGATTGCATCTGGCGTAGTAGTTCCAGTAGTCTACTAGATCTATGATGAGGATTGTGTTTACAGAACACAGAGAATATTTCATTATATTCCGGAAAAATCACGTGAATCCCAAGAATACATAATTCATCGTATAGACATCGTTCATCCATACAGATGACGAAAATTTAAAAAATGCTTAAAATATTACAATTTCACTATAAATTCGTCATTGAAGTATTTTAAAGAACTCAAATACTTCCAGGAAAAAATGGCATTTTTACATAAAAAGCATGTCCACCCTATGGAGTTTTCGCCTATTTTTGACGTATCGTCGCTTGTGCAAAACGTAGCGACTCTCGTGAAATAATCGAACGCATGTGGCCAGGAAAAAGAATTCGTCGACCGCAATCAAACGAGTACAATGTGCATCACCGTCAATGAAAGCGTCGTCATTTGAGCGAACATTTCGAAATATATCGTTCTGGCTACAACGCGTTCGTTGTGTGATTGATTCAGGCATAAAATAGTTGAATTAACTTCGACTCAGCGATCTTTGTTTCATCTGGTTTTGTGCTTCCCACACGAGCTGTTATGTTCGATATGTTACGAGTGTCGATGTGGAATTTTTCTTTTTAAAGCGTCACATGCATATTTGCGATTTCAATTTTTCTTGTATTTCAATGGTCTTTCATGAAATCTTCTTCAGCTTTTTCTTTCCCATACTGTTTTCATAAACATTAATTGCATCAGGTGAGTTCTTCTTTACCACGGCATTCACGGTATTTTTTAATCGAATACATCTACCGTATTTTCCGTCCCATTCATGTCGTTACTCGTTGCGGAAACCAATTTTTTTACAAAAATACGTTAACTGATTCCCATTCTATATTATCCTACAGTGAAAGAATCAAATCGCTTTTTCTACCCCGGTGAACCACATGTAAAAGTCAGTCTAATCGGACGAGTTCCCTCGAAAATTCATTGAGCCTGTAGTAGTCACCAGTTTTGTTACATACAATAGAAAAAATTTGTAAAAGAATATACAGAAAATTCTATTAAGCTCACGTTTATATCTATATCCACTGAAGAAATAAAAAGTAACATAAAACGTAAAACTTTCAAACTTAAATCTCAGATCTTTACTGGATACCAGTCATGCCCTATAATTTATGGGCCACGCAAAGTCAAGTCGAACTGGGATAATGTTAGCGAGGAAGGGTATGGTTGCAAGGACCAATCAGCAAACAGCAATCATGAGAGGCTAAAGCAAACGTTCTGTGACCCAGTCAGCCATTTTCATACAAGTTGTACCATTAAACAGTATAAACCAAGATCAGGTCGGTAGCTAGGATCTCTGAACCTGCCGGTGCTGTGAGTTTTGGGCACTCGTAGTTTAAAGCTCCATTTCTGACCGCAGAGAGCGTTGATTTCGTCCGGGTCGTTCTGACCGTCCCGTTCATTTTGGTCCTTCTGGTCATATTAGCTAACGTGTCTTGGTTCTGCGTCATCCCTTCCATCCCTTCCATCCGTTTCATCCCATATCCATACCCGTTGGTATAGTAGGTACTTTCGTCCTACCTCAACGTGCTTTTCGCAGTGGTTCGTTAAATGAAAGGCCAACAGGGATACTAAGCCGTCTGTCCAGTCTGCTTCCTGTTTAATTAATCCGACCCCTATATTCAAATAACAATTTCTTTTTACAACCTATATAATTTAAATCGTCCCTCAAATCTGTTGTACACGTCCATGATTTGACATCGAAGATTTTTCAACAATTATAGCACAATCTTACATCTTGTCTTGCTTTCGATTTTTTAATTTGAGTTACTCTAATGATATTGTATATATTTAGTCTATATAAAAACGAGAATTGTCCTATTTAACTTTAAAAAAAAACGAAATTGTAGGGTTTGAAATGACGAATCGAATGAGCACATTTAAAACCTCGTAGCTGCAATAGAACCCGAGATAATCGCGGTCATACCTAAAACCCCATGGTGACACATATTACTATATGAAAATTTTATTTTCTACTGATTAATAACTAACTGTGTGCTTTATCAATGGATTACAATGGAGATATCAAGTTTTGCAATGTTTTTGATCGCAATGAAAATTTCCACGGAATTTACTGATATCGATAATAAACGTATTACAATAATTATTAAATAATTGAAAAATCGATTCGATATCGCAACTGATTTCAAATTATTTTTAAGTAGTACATAATATAAATAATTCGAGAGGGTAATTCTGTAATCGTGCTTTACACTATTCGTAATGAGATACGATTAATAATAATACCTCATAATAATATGAAATCCATATAATTAGCGTGCGTATATTCCTACACGTAAACCCAGCGACGATAAAAGTAAGCTTTTGTTATAATACCAAACGTTAAGTACATTTTCAAGCGTATATTTACATATTCATGGAAAAATTAACCCTTTTAATGGACATGAAAGCCCAGTTCGTAAACAGGGACCAAGCATGCATCATAAGGGATGTTAAGGTTACTTTCCGTAAAGGTAGTCCAGGGTAGGTGGATGGGGAAAGGACAGTAGAGGGAATATACTAGAGGGCTCTTGGAAAATATGTAATTAAGCGAACAGAAAGGGAGGATCGTTTCTGATGATATTCCCTTGTAATCTGTTTGATGTTACATCTGCAGCCGTTCCCTCTACTCTTACAAAAGGTATCTGTATACGGGGTGTTTTGTAATACTGCTGGAGGGGTATATTTTCAAAGTAACGAAATATTATAATTTTACATTAATATCGATAGAAATTGCTATTTCGACAACTGTAACTTCTCATACAATAGTGTAACAAAATCGTTATTCCCGCGACAATCGAATGTATCAATTCTAAGAATTGGTTATCAGGACTACTTAGCTATGAGCTGGGTGTAATAAGGAGAGAAATTTAAAGGAGAAGAAATTTGAAGTAGAAGAAGTTTGAAGTAGAAGAACTTTGAAAATTATACATGCAGCATTATATTTTATTTCAAGAATTGAGAAGTCCAGGGTCTCACGAAGATCTCACAGTTAGTGTAGTATACGCCATATTAGTTCTTTTAAAATCCGCGCTAGAAGTAGAATCACACATATCATCTTATTCTCAGAACAAAATAGCTTGACATAGGAGTAAAAGAATTAAGAGTGGATGAAATCTTGATATTCCTTTCATTTAATTTACCAACCAATAATTTATTGATAGACATTCGATTACTTTGCATTCTGATTACATCATTGAACAATACCGTTTCATTGCATTTAAATCAATTAAATAATAGTACTTTACGCAGACAAAATTTATATTATGCTGATAATTAATTAATAAATTATATTTTTATTAAGATTACTTACAATACTGAGGGACTGCCGCGAATGGAACATGTTCCTTAGCTGCTGAACCTAGTATTCTATTCTATAAAAGCACTGACAGGTGGTAAATCCGAACCAGGTGGCAGGTGCAAATAAATGTCAGTAGGTTATAGCTGATTTCACGAAACAGAACAGAATGCTGAGCAACTCAGAAATGTATTCCGTTCAGCCGAAAAACAAAATCGGCCGAACGACGATGTGGCCAAATGCCGAGAAAACGACAATTCGCACATTTGACGATTCGGACGAATGACATTTCGAATATACGACAGGTCGGCCTAATGAGACTGACCTATATTATGTGATCTATGTTATTGTGCATAAAGTACATACAACATTACATTACTGATTGTTACAGTATCTTTTTTGGTAAAATATATCAAATTTCTTGATTCAAGTTATTAGAGGAAAAACGTCTGCTACAATTTTCATGAAATGTGTTCACGTACGGGGTAGTCGTATAAATAACTAATATGAGCAAAGTACCTTAACATGGGGGGGGGGGGGGAGTTATTCTGCGTATAGAGAAAATTACATTGTCAGCCATGTTCTAATTAGTCCAAACTCAGTGAAACTGACAACTGATGTTACGCAACATACCGAGATAATTATCACTCACGTAATATATCTGTCGCGTAATAATATAACCGTGCAAATATTCAGGGTGCGTCAGCGCATAATGTGGGACAGGTACGTAAGTCAGTACACTTACATTCAGCTCTCGTAAAGCCATGTGCTACAAGTACCTTTTTAGTTTATGAGGTTGTAAAAGGTGCTTAACCATTTTCATCTTAGTGTCCCATTTTTTCTACTTTCCCTACCATTATACATTTTTTATGGCTCTACAAACAACCCTGAAAAACGCATTACACATTCTCGAAAGGGTTTTATTGTGACTCAGATTTTTTCATGTTTTTCCGACGGTAAAATAACATGAAAATCAGATATATCTGCTATAAAAATTCTCCGCGATCAATGGGGTGAAAGATTCGCGAAAGTGATTGTGAAGTTACCCCTCTTCGACTTAATTCAACGTTAATGGCAAAGGGGTGGGTGTGGGAATTGAAGATGAATTGGAAGTGGCGAATAAGTGTCGAAACTAAATGGCAAGGCGTCTCCATTACACTCATTGCATCTATCAAGTGAACGGATGTTCTTTTTTGCTCTACCTTATGGTTACTCTTTACTGATTCCTTAGTAGAAATTTTCTTCCGCAAGTCCACGGTCAGCCTAGGTCTGAATCTATACAGGCCCAGCTAAGATCTCGACAGAGCTTCAATTTTCATAATGAAATTTCTGTTAGGGTTGTACAATTTGAATACGCTGAACCATTTAGAAAAATTTGGCTCCTTTCATTTATTCCGACAAATTTGTCTTTATACGTTTTGTACATTTTTATTATCCTAGATTTTGAGTATATACATCGATTTCAGTGCAAAGTAAAAGGGAAGTATCTCATAAAATAATAATAATAATATTAATAGTAATACTAATAATAATCCAAAGAGGTGAATTATCTTATTGCCCAATTCGGTGGGTGAGTATTCCTGGGAATTCTCATTTCCTTCGTGAGAATTCTCGTGGATTTCTGAATTTTCCAGGTGCTTTCGCGAATTCCACCGGCAGTGATTCTCGCTTTCACGTGACAGTAATCAACGTTACGGTACTGTTAAGCCAATGCGAGTGGTCTGTAGAGCTAAAGTGCTGTAGGAGAATTGTACTGTTATATGAAAGTATAAAAGAACACAAAAAAAGTCAAGGGAAAAAGAAAAGTACGAAGTAAAAGTAAGTGACCGTGACTCGATAAAAGGGAGACAAAGGTAAGGAGGAAAAGCCATCCAATCCTCGAAATATTCTTAAGGAAAATAGTATTAGCTTCCGCTTTATCCGAGAAACAATATACCATAAAGTCCTCGTCCCTTTTGTCTGTGACCACGAAGCATAACCATTCTGGAGAAATTCAGGTTGCTCTATGAGTTGCGAGATGAAGAATACTCACGGAAAATAAGAAACGGTTGAAATCTTAATAATGTCCTCTGTAATAAAAATAATGTCTGAACAAGCCGCCAGGGACAATTTATATAAGAATACAAAACTGAATCGTCTTCCTGGTAGGAGAGTCGTCGGCCATTTTGAATCCCTTTCTATCAGTATATTCAGTACTTAAATAGTTTCCCTAATAATTTCGAACTAAATAAAGCTATCTAGATAGTTATCCTTATAGTAGAACCAGCTCATTTAATTCCATCCCTTCAATCTCGCACAACGAGAAGGAAACGGCAAAAACAACTTTCGCCTAACGAAAAGATCCTGAGGAATGGAAGTGACTCGGTAGGGTTTCTCTTCAGTGAGAACTAAGAGGAAATTCAAGGCTTTCAAGCAGCTGAACCAACAGCCGCCGCAGGTAATTGAGAACTAAGTAAATGTCCATGGGAATGAAAATGTCGTAGCCCTTCTTCTGTTATTCCTATAACGTTTTATTTATTTTTTTCATGGAGTCACGTGTAGCATCACATCAGAATTTGGAATATATAGATCTGCGTTGATAACGAAGGAGTGACCGGATTGTCTCGTAACAATAAAAAATATGGGCTATAGTAATATAGGTAGTACGGTAGTGAACTGATATGTGTGAAATATATGGAATGTACTAAATTCATTACAAAAAATAACTGTTCTTTAAATGTTTTAATGATTTGTTTAAGTATAATTATTAGTTATAGAATAGAATTAATAATAATAATAATTTAAAAATGAAAAATAAAAGGGCGGATTTTTTTTGGTATTTGTGTTATAGGTATTTCACGTGAAGGTCACAAGATTCACGTGAAAACTCAGTACTTGTGTTGTGCCATATGTACTACATTGCAGTTATTTATTTTCAAGTGGTGGCATTGAACATCAACAGAAGTTGTGGCACATGAAATTTATGTACTGAACTAGAACCCCTATAAAATACTGTGATCGTACAAAAAATTTGTAACACGTTACAATTGTAAAATGTTATGGCTTTGTATAGGAGGGTGTACTTCCGAAAAGCGCATACCGCCGATCGATCTGAAATTTAGTATAACAATGTATTTTGACCTCCTAATCATGAATATCATAATGATATTCATGATATTCGTGATTAGGAGGTCAAAATACGTTATTATACCAAATTTCAGATGCATCGGCGGTATGCGCTTTTCGGAAGTTTATCCGAAATTTTATTATCATGTACAATAAAATCAAAAGAAAAATATTTTGCCGAAGAATAAGATTTGATATTTCCATTTAGCAGAAAGTGAAAGGTAAACTTTTTAATTAAAACCTGCAAAAAAATGTCGAGTCGGCGAACGCTGCTATATTGAAATGTATAACTTTTCAGTATTTTTTTTATTTATTAAGTAGTTTCCCGTTAGAGTCAACATGAATGAGCTGATCACTTGCGTCTAACCTCACCTATATTCATGCATTCTGATCGGTTGTCTGATTTCACTCCCCTTTCTCTTGAACCAATCAGAATGCGTGGACACTGATTACATTGGAAAGAAGTGATCATTTTGATCATTTTAGTTTTAACGGGAAAGTGTCTATTGGCGCCACGGGTCAAATTACAAATTTTTTATATGTTCCGAAACATATTGCGAGTGGGGAGTAAAGGAACAACGATATTCACAGCAGTCACAGTAAGTTTTGGAACATACCTTTTTTACTGGTTCTTGCCGAAGTGGGGAAGCAGACAATAAAAGACACATTTACCATCTTAATTCAGTAAATGTCATCATGTAACCTAAAATTACTTCGAACGGAGGATCCAGATACCGTATATTCCTGTTGTCTGAAAAGAAAAGAAAAAAACAATGTCAGATATACCAAGGACTTCAGTGACGATTTCTGGCGATAGCCGGGATTCGGACTACCGTGTACCGGATTCAACGGATCCGGCATTACACTTTATCCTAAACGAATACGTACGTAAAAGGACACGTCAGCTTTACGGGAATTTCTTTTTGCTTCTCGTGGGAATTCTTGCATTGACTACACCCACTACCACGGAAATTCCATATGCGAAGCGCGATACAATCATGCTGTAAGTACCATTCAACTTCGTTCCATTCAAAGCGTCTTATTTGTCAAATGCAAATAAAATAAGTTGATACAAAAAATAATTATATTCTTTATTAATTTATGATCATCTGCTCACACATTTCTAATAAACATAATAAAATCGCTGTACGGAATTTTCCAACATTCAAAAAAAAATCTTATAATGGATCTTTGCTATTCTCTTTTTCAGCAACATAATAAGATCGTGCACCTTAGTAATCTCCAGTCTGATTCTGGTACCCTTCGCAATGCGTTACCTCCGACTTCATTATTCCATGGTAATCGGTGCACTTGGCATAGGAGTAACATCCCTCATCTACTTCATCCAGAACTACAGCCTGGTATCAGCAGCAATAATTCTTCACGGTTTCTTTGATTCCCTATTCAAAGTATCCAAAAAAATTTACATATTAAGATTAGCTATGATTAGCGTTCGATTGCAAGGGAAAGGTCTAAGCGGTGAATTCTTAGCCATGCACGGCTTAGAACATTTCTTCAGCCATGGTGCAGTGATAGTGGTAGCTACATGGGGTTGGATTAGTCACGCTCATGTGGTTGCCATAGATATATTAGCAGAAGTGAAGACTAACGCTAAATGTGGAATAGATTTCTGTGGAGAGACAGAAGTGGTACTGAAGCCTTTAGACTTGAATCCGTCGAATCAAGATTATCACAGCATATTTATGGGCGTTATCACTGCTGTTGCCCTATGCGGTATTATATTAATAGGCATGTATATGAAGCCAATTAAGGAATTAGGGGATGATGATTTAGCCGAGGATCCTGAATCGTCGAGTCCTTTAAAAGTTTTGTACCAACTAAGGAGGCCTGGTGCTGTTTATTTGACTGTTATACTTTTAATCAGTGATGCTTTGTCTTACACGTCGATAGAATTTAACAGAGCTTACTTAGAATGTTGGTATTCTACTAAGTACAAGGATCTCACGTCGTTAGTAGCTTCGTTTTCTATGATTTTTGGTTTTTTAATGCCTTATGTATTGGCTGATTTATTTGGTCTTCGCTGGCTCTTGTTTTTAGCACTGGCTGTGAAAATAATTGTTTACAGTCTTCTTCTAAATTGGAACTCGTTTAGTAAAACCAAAGCTTCTTACTTTATTGTCTTTACTTGTATACGTAGTAGCTCAGCAGTAATGAATTGCGTTCTTAAGTTAATGACTATTAGAATGATTGGTGACCAGGAAGTATCCTCATGGTGCTTTTATCATCTGCTAAGTAACATCGTCCGTTTAATATGGTATTCGACTGGCAATCTCGTTTGCACCGGTCCTAAATTTTGGACCTTTTTAGCTCTCTGTATAATTGTTATTATAATTATTGACGTACACCGTGAGAAGTTTAGATGGAAAAAGCAAGTGGTACATATGGGTGAACATTGCACGCAGTTGATAGAGACTAAAAAGTACAGTTTCGAACGTAGCGCGATTTTCAATCTAACGGAAGTCGTGGAGAAAGTTGAAGACATTGAAAAGATCGAAACTCTACTTAAAAGGAAATATATTCTAGTTACTAAACAGAGTGTTCAATCCGAAGAGGATAAGGAAACATAAAGTCATGTAAATATTGATTAGTCCATACATAGGTTTACATAAAATAAAGTATGCAAGAATTATGTCAATTCCGTATTTTCGACAATCCGAAAGTGTTTTAGCGTTTTTCATACTTGTGTTTAAATTATGTTTCATCACATTTTCGTTTCCTGGTTACTTAAAAATTTTATCTTGATTTCTTTACGTTTGCCTAGCTGGAGCAAGATTTTCGCAAACAGTTACTATATCTAAAGACCAGAGACTATGACCTGACTAAACAGATTTGGCTAACGTAATCACCCTTCCATTATAGCGACGGTTCTTGCTCGCATATTTCATTACTCGGGGTAGTTTGGGGTTAATTTAAAATGGTTTAATCCAACTCGTGCTTTGGAACACACCCCCTGGTTTCCCGTTGGTAACCGACTGACGCAATTCGCTCGACATCTGCCTGTAACAGCCAGAGAGTCAACCCCTCTAAGGCGAAACGGACCTCTTCGCATAGGATCCCTAACCCTCGATAAACGTTCTTACCCCCCTTAACACCAGGTGGCATTTCCGGGAGAGTTTGCTAACGAGCCAATCGGAAATCGAACCTATAAAACTTCTTAGGGGGAGTTCTGCGAGGGTGAATTTTTCAGACTCTCCAATTTACTATTATACGTATTATTCTATTAAATTCCGAGAGAGGAAATCCATAAATTTCACTTTCACGGAGTTTATTAATTTTTGGTATATTATTCAGTATCTACCGGGTCTCTTGATTCAGAAGTGATAATGTGCCGGGAAACTGTTTTATATTTGATAGAACTTGTCTGCAGATTAAGTACGCTTGAAATATTCCAATATCACCTTTATGAATCTTGTGTACGTCTCGTGCGGTAAACTATTACTGGTCATAGTCATGGATATTTAACGAAGAGAATTACATTGGATATATATCCTAGTGCCATATGTCGTGCAACATATGCTGCAACATACAACAGCCATACACGATTACCCGAGGTATAGTAAGCATGAGATTTCCAACCGGTGAAATACGGCAATTAACAATTTATATTTATTGTACAGAATAGTCAGCGGAACTAATTTAAAATTGAAAAACTGAATAATGCTATAGCTGGATAGAATTTGGTTATGGTATGTTCCATTAATATAATACGATGACAATGTATAGAATTTGCAAAATTATTTCATTTTTTTTTTTGAAAAATAATTATTCATCTTCTTAGGAACATACGTGAGCGGTGTTTCTTTGTTTTGAAATCTTGCCAAGTAGTTATTACCTTGTCGGATTATCGAAAGAGCCGTAAGAGATAACACGGAGTAAAGGAGAAAAGTGAAGGTACTTGAGGGAATACTAGGTATTCATTAATTAGTATAAAATTAAAGTTAAAATAAAGCTTAAAGCGATATTATATGAAGGGTGTACAAAGAAAATCTTAAAAGTGAGATATTCTTGAAATTTACATGATCTCGTTAAAGAATCCGCGCAATAAACTTTTCCGTAAAGGAATAAAAACGATAATAAAACCTTCGTGGAAACTCAAACGTTACAATGTTAATTAGCAATTAAATTAATACCGAGAGATTTTGCTGATTTTTTATGAAGTACCTCTGACATATAAGAATTTCTTGATTCTGTGAAAAAAAGACTACCAAATAACCTATTAAAAAATGGCATTTACACAAGACGCGCTGACGATGTCAAGATAATTCGACGTATCGTAAAAAAAAAAAGAAACGAACGAAGGCGGAAAAGGCACGATAAAGAGACGCAAGCATTAAACATTCAGGAAGAAGTTTAATGGCTCGTAAAGCACAAGACGTAAAAATTTCTTCGTTCGTTCCGATGCCCGTAAACGCCATCAGTTTCGTTGCTTTTAATGCCTATAAAAGTATTATGATAATACGTCGAATTTCAAGTAGTCATATAGAATAATAGGATTTTTCCTTGGTTCTTTTATCAAGCGTCAAGTGCAAACCATTAAGTACATATACAGGGTTATTCACGACAAACGCACCACCTGAAGTTAGCCTGTCCATTTGATTTCTATAGTAGAACCATCTTCAGGTGTTGCGTTTGTCGTAAATAACCCTATATACCTTAAAAACTTTCATCGACAATTTACCAATCGTGTAAGATCCTTTTATTTCGGAGAATAGATTAACGAAGCACAGATTCAATTTTTTTTTCAATTTCCCTACATTGAGCAAAAACTGAAACGTACATTTAGATCTGGGTATGTTTCGGAATATGTGAAGTGGTCTGCACTCACTGACTCTTATGCATTCCGTTTACCGGAAGGTTCCAACCCTCCGGGGATCTCCACAACACGTCCGCCAGCGATTTGTCCTACTTCTCACCCCTATTTCAAAAAAGTTTTCCACTTTTTTTCTACTTCGTGAGCCAGCATATATATGTATATGTATAAAATGCTTAGAAAGGGGGCCAAGTATCGTCTTAGGAAATCTCGGCTTTTAGAATCCTTTACTGTGCGTTGAATGGAACACCTAAGTGTAATGTATTAAGGCAGATGGCGCCACTGTAAAGCAAGCTACCTTTCTAGTAACCTCTGAGCTTGGGTTCCGTACAGTAAGAAATATTTTTTACTGATAATTTCTGTTGTCGTTTCAATCCTTTAACAAAGTTGTTTTTGTTTCATGATTATATGACGTTCACTGTCAAATTTCATTTTCAAGGGCTTCATGCAAACTACGTAAAAATTGCTATAGGGTTGTAAAAGGGGTATATAAAAATTGAAAAATAACTGGATGGTAAAAAAGGGTGGAAAATGATGTCAATACCGTAAAGTTAAAAAATATTGTTTATGGAGTCATTTGAGAATGAATATTGTAAAATCAAGTGGAAATCAACTGCTCGGAGACTATGAAGTAGAAAAACAGTAGGGATGGTGATACGCAACCCTTTGATTTACCCTGTACGTAACGCATGAAGATATCTATGGTTAAGAGGGAATTTGAATTCATCGCTAACATATACATAGCACGGCTGACGCTTCACCATTGAATCCCAGAGTGCTCTATAACATTTAGGGATATATTATGATTTTATTTGAAAAATCTGCTTCACAAATTCTTTCAACCACCAAATTTGTTATCATCTTATGTATGGTTCACAAAATAATTCTTATGGCTAAATCATACTAGAAGTCGGTAGCAATCATGTTGACGACATCTAAAGAACACTAATGGTATGTGTAACTGTACTTTACGTTCGTCTGTGGTAGAATGCCTCGTAAATTGTAAAAAGGGATTTGGAAAATTATTTAAATAAAACTTGCATTGCATTTTTGTGTCATCTACATCCGTAACATGATTTTCGGGTAAATTTCAACTCGGTCTGTTCAGCGATTCGTCCATAATTTTAAATGCAAATATTTGCGGCTGCACACACGCGCACGCGCAGACGCATGCAGGCACAAGATCCGTGGTGATTTTCTAGTTACAGTTTATCGAAAAAATCTGCTAAATTACAAAAAGAGATTTGGAACACATAAACTTCTTAAAACAAAGGTATTAATCCTTTAATTACAAAATTGTTATGAGACTCAAGATTTAGACAATATTGAAATAATTCAAACTCAATGCGAAATTCTTTCTTGTCTCAATCGCGATATATGTATACTGGATGGTGACCCTTATTCTGAGGACGCCAAATCTTGTAGTTTCTCAAATGCGATATCGGATGCTGGAACGAAGAGGACATTGGCTTTTGTGAGACAATAGGTAATTCTACTCCGGTAAGCTATCAAATATATTCGAACTAGGAAACCCTGTGTGAAGGCAAACAGAATATCGGCCTGTTGATGCATGAACACCCGACCTGCACGAAATAATCAATCGCTGCAGACAGGTATCCTTCCAGCACATTATTCCTTCCGTTATATTTGGCAAAAACTTAGAAAAAGTTCTTTTACAAGAATTTGGAACTGCCACAATATAAAAACGGGAAGTGAAACGTAGGATTTAAGGGCTAATTAAGAGCTTTAATCCTTATTCCGTATTCATGGGTCATTTTTGTCCGTACGATTTCTAACAATATGGATTCGTCGAAAACTAACGGTCGTGGGATCGCCACTCCCCTCCCTAAAAAAAGTTGTTGGGTACGGAAAATAAGGGCAAAGGGTCGGCTTCCCGCGTTAATTAATCGCTGAACGGCAAGCAAACAAAATCTCTTATAAACGTGAACGAACCATGCGTACGGTTTACGCTTACTTTCTTGCAGGTAAGTGAAATTTTATTTTTCTCTCAAAACTTGTTTATTGAATATTTTTAAAGATGTTTTCACTGATTTGGAAAAAAAGGGAATATTGTTTTTTATAGCTGAATATGTGCTCAACGCTCGGCAGAGGAAGTATTGCCACGAGTACGGCGTAATTTTTCCGTTTTTCAAATACATTATATAATACGTATGACTACCTACATAGACTGATTTGATCATCACGACGTGAGTCTATATTGAGGTAATCGATTGTCTTAAAGTTTACAAATTTGTTTACTTTATCACTGAAGGCAAATGGATATTCTAAATAAATTATTAAATTTGCACTACACCGTGATTCAAATTCATCGTTGCATAAATGTAGCAACCTTTTTTACCGGAAATTCTGCTCAGGTAGTCACATTCTCTTTAGTAAAGGTCACACATTAAAAATGTATGTAATATGTGATTAAGTGAATGATACCGTTTCATGATGTTCCTTTGCAGCCATTCTGTGAACTTACTTTTTGCAGTAAATGTGGCCGATTACAAACGATTGCATGTTGCTATACAAAGTAAAATAAATCAAATGTAAATTTGAAGTAAACAGTTGAATTCGTCCTTGTTCGATACGATTCAGAATATGTATGTACGCAAGATGGCAGGACGCAAAACAATCAACTCGCAACTAAAGTGTATCTCAAATGTATATAACAAAGTAATACTTTGAGGTAGGACAGTTTAATGAAAGTGTATTAGCGTAACGCAACAGCTACACCTATAGTCCGGCCCCGGCTATTCTTCTATGCTAGCGCCCGAATAAAAGTCTGGCAAAGTAGATGGGGCCTAGTCAGATCCCCACCTAATTTTCTAAACGAGATATAGCTATATGCGCATTTTAATAAACGATCACGGCATGATTCAAATATGAAGCAAATGTGAGGCTAAAAAAAATTCTTTTTCATTATGCTATGAGGTAAGCTTTAAACCATATTTATCGTATACTTTGGTAGAGTATGAACGAGATAAAATTATCTCCCTTTATTAGCACGATGAATGAAGCATCACATTTAAATAGTATTGCCGATTGTTTTTGCATTTTCATTTCATCGTTTAATTTAGCAAATATGATTGTCTGGTGAGCACTCATGAGACACACACCTTGCTGCATTTCGTGATTCAACGTTAGGTAAAATTGCAGCAAAATTTACATACATTTGTTTATCTGGGTAAATTTTAGTAATAAAAATGTTTGATACAAAGCAAAAAAGCATTTTTCATTTATGAAATTCGATTTTGGCACATAAAACAATTACGGCTTTTCATGTCGCGAAATTAAGCATCTAATTTGAATTATTATGACATATTTTTTATTGTTGTCTAAAGTTTTAACTTTAATTCCCAGGAGTGTTTTTTTTTTATAATTATTTGTTTCAAAATTATTATTTTTTCTCATAACAGTGCATTTTACGCATTTTGCTTCATATATTTGCAATAACAATATATTTAAGCAAACTATTTTTCAAATCTAGCATTCCAGTCTTTATGTAGAAGGATCAAAGAAGGTATATGAATTTTTTCAGACATTTAAATCATTTTTACCCATTGAAAAACACGTCGGATATAATCGACCCATGTGTACGGTTTCAGGGTGCCGAAAACAACAGTACAGAGTAAGCGTTAAATATATGTAAGAGTTCAATTTGGAGATAACCTTGTTAGTCAAAAAAACCACGTTGTCATACTCTGACGACAAGAGAAAAGTATCTTTTCGCGTTGACATTCTGAAATTTTAATACCTGGAATATTCTTTGGGATTTTAGAGATCTCTAGATACGTGATAGTCACATTTGCTTTTGTGCGGCTGTGATAACTTTAAAGATAGAGTGGCAAAGTCCCCACTTCCGGTTTAATGGTTAAAGTAACAATATTTGGTATAGTGTAATTAATTAGAAACTGAACAGCATTATATTATTATACTTATTTTAAACCATTGTACTTAAGTGGCTACATCTATCTAGATGTCCAAAAAAAGGTCAAAATTCTGATTTTTTAAAGAAAAGATTGGTGGAAATAGAACGAATTTTTTTTACTGAAAGGTACATATATTAAGAGCCTTATAAAAAATCATTAAAAATATGGGAAAGAGACCGCCACCGACAGATGATGCAATTCTTTTCGAGACGTTCGGCGGTGGACACTCTCCAGCTGAAACGGTTCATCTAAAAAAAATAACCAAACGGGTTATTTATGTCAATAACAACTACGAGTCGTTGATGAGCGCCGATTTTTTAAATCTATAATTCTTTACAATATGGCGACGAATTAAAATTCAGGCATGAAATATCCATAAAAAAAGGTCGTCATTTTTACATAATAATTCAAAAATAAAGATCGATTTAAAAGAACTAAAATCGTGAACGACTCGTAATTGTTGTTGACTTAAATAACCTCTTTGGTTCTTTTTATTTTAGATGGACCGTTTCAGCTGGAGAGTGTCCACCGCCGAACGCCTCGAAAAAAATTGCATCATCTGCGGGCGGCGGTATCTCTTTTCCATATTTTTTTATTTTTTTTAAGGCTCTTAATATATGTACCTTTTAGTAAAAAAAATTCGTTTTATGTCCACCAATCTTTTCTTAGAAAAAAATCTAAATTTCGACCTTTTTTTCGGGCCTCTAGGTACGCAGATGTAGCCTCTTAAATGGCTGCGCCAACTTTATACAGGTATAGGTATCACCTATTCTCTTATCATTAGAGTATAAGGGGATGATTTTTCTGATTAAGGAGGGTGAGCTCCCAATTCGACTGATAAATATCTTTAAAATTCTTAATTAGCTCTTTAATCCTACGTTTTATTTTTTTTATGTAGTGTCGGTTCCAACTTTTTATATGGCTAACATTGCCACAGGTTTCAAATAAAAGAGTGTAACTAAAATTTTTATTAGAGCACTTCATTAGCTCTTAAATGCCTTTTAATTTGACAACAGTTTTTATTTCGATATTCTGTTGTGACGGTTCCGGATTTATTGTGGTGCGTCATGTCTGGTTTTGCCGCGTTTGAAAATCGTAACGATCACCGTCGTCTTCTGGAGAGAAATCTAATCAGAATATTGGAATATCCTCAAAGGGCAACTAAAGGAGTTACTATCATGCATTCTAACGCGATGTTATCCAACGACTCATTTCAAACTCTCACCTTCACGATGCGAGACATGCTTGGATAAATCGCGGTAGGGTCTCCCTTTAACCCTTTGAAGCACGGTGTAACACCAGTGTTACACCTCTTTGAATTCAGAAAAAATGCATCAATTACCAACCGATGTATTTGAAACTTCATACTTAGGGGTAT
>JARQST010000673.1:120933-135846 GCA_030142225.1 Pachycephus smyrnensis
CTTTGGACTGCGAGCGGCTAGCAGCTGGGCCGGTGACACGGGCAATGCACTGAGTAATGTGCTGAGTCTGAAATTCCTGTAAGACTACTGACTACTGACTGGGTGGCTATGAATGATATACTGATTTAAAATGATATGGAATACTCTACGTAACAATTTATCGAACCATACATTTTTCCTTAGATCCAATTTACTTGAAATTTGGTACTTTAAGGTTTTTGGGGTCGCTGATTACGAGTGTATACTCAAAATTCAAAAATTCAAGATGGCGGATCCAATATGGCGGACCCAAATGCCAAAAGTAACTAGATTTGGCTGAAATTCTGTACTCGGGGGTTATTGACGTCGCTGATTACGAACCCGAATTCAGAATTCAGAAATTCAATATGGCGGATCCAATATGGCGGACCAAAATGCAAAAAGTTACGTGATTTCGATAAATTCTGTATGCGGGGGTTTTTGGGGTCGCTGATTACGAATCTGAACTCAAAATTCAAAAATTCAAAATGTCGGATCTAATATGGCGAACAATAACCTGATATTTGATCGCATTTGCTCAAAACTCGGCACTTAGACGTTACAATAGACATAATTTACATTATGGACCGCTATTTTTATTTTTGGATTTTGAGTTTAGATTTGTATTCAGCGACCCCAAAAACCTCCCGAGTACCGAGTTTCATCCGAATCAAGTAACTTTTTGCATTTTGATCCGCCATATTGGATCCGCCATTTTTTATTTTTGAATTTTAAGTTCAGTTTCATAATCAGCGACCCCAAAAACCCCCGAGTACCAAGTTTCATCCGAATTAAGTAACTTTTTGCATTTTGGCCCGCCATTTTGAACTTTTGAATTTTGAGCTCATATTCGTAATCAGCGACCCCAAAAACCCCAGAGTACCTAATTTCAAGTAAATTGCATGTAAGGAAAAATTTATGCTTCAAAGCGTTAAGAGGAAACTGTTGTACTCGACGAACTTTTAGATGACGGTGCTGCCTTGCGTTGTGGCAAAACGTGAAAACACGCGTGACACGATTGATAATTCTTTTGCATGCTGTTGCAGGTCGTAAAATTATTGTAGCACCCCGCGCCTCAGTAGTGCTCAATGGCATATTATTTGGAGGCGAAAAAATTGTATTTATACTATTCGCCTTGGAGCTTAAAATCTGCATTAAACGTTCAAGACCCAACATTGTGAACCAGGGAGCGAAACAGCTAGAGCAATGATGCAAAACATGCACCTATTACATATAAACGCTGCTTAACTAAAGATGGATTCTGAAGAATGAGCATCACAGACCATGGTCTGCACACGTTAGGACTAATTGTGATGGACTACTGCTAGCGCTCGCTGCGGCAAAAGGCTTAAGTTATAGACGAACAAAATCTGCTGGTTGACAGCTTGACTTATTCGCATTCAAAAATCTTTCTATCGACTTCATGTTGAGTGTTCGCAGTGATATGATGTGTTGCTGATACATATTTTTCAATCCTTACAGAACCCTTTTCTCGACATTTGTTTACAGTTTCGTAAAACAGTGTAACAAATGCTACATCACGATTGGTAAAGGCCATGACGGCGGCCATGACACCTCCACCAATCTATCAGTATCAATACTTACTTCTATTTTATTAATTTTCTAGAGGATAATCGAAAAATCGGGCTCCGCAAAGAGAGAGATTTTATCAGAAGGCTTCGATTGAATCAAATACATTTAGTGACAGTGTTTTCTGTGCTTCCATTTTTTCGGTGCAAAGATTGTAACGTTGTCCCTGTGAATTACGCACACGTAGAAACAGCAGTACGGTTTCCCCTCAAACAGGAAGATATGGAAACAATCCATTACCCCGCTCACAGACCAGTGCGTCAAGATTTAGTTCGCGCGTCATCGCACAAGTAAACAATGTCTAGGAGACAAGCCGACGACGCATGTGTACCGAGAATCGGAAATCACTTCAGGTGATTTCGGCGAATCAGAATCAATCTCTCTTGTAGCGTGAACGAATGAACATCGAGCATGAATGTTCGGGATTCGGATAGTTTGTACGGTGTGTGTGGTGGAGGGTACGAAGGATTCGAATTTAAGAGTGATGAGTGTGGTTGATGTCTGTGGACTTCCGGTGAAGATGATGAAGAGGTGGTGAGCGATGGTAGATCCCCGAATGGTGTTTCTGCGAGACGTGGACAAGGCGTTTTATAACGGCCTACTGTACATATATTTATTTCCCCGAAGTCTAAGACTCCCGGATACGTAAATACCGTGCGGTAACGGTTTTATTTTGTTCGTCCTCTTTTTCTTACAGCGAGGTTGACGAGTCTCCGGATTACTGATTAACGCAGAGATTAACAGATCTCTGTTCGTGCGGCAAATCGGCATTGTGACTAATCGATACTTTGTTCCAAGAAGACGGAAGATTTTTTCCTTACTTGAAACATAGAACCTTTATGAATATATAGGCTTTCGAATATGGACCCCACGTTTCCTCCCACATACTTTCGTCAGCTTGCTGTGTCTGAGCAGCCTGCACCAGGAAATCAACACGGGGAGGAACATCACTGATATGGAAAACCCATACCTGGCGGTCATTTACTTTTCATTTCAGTACGTTTGGAAGCCGTCAGGATATTTGTAGATGACTTGAAATTCGCGAATAAACCGAGATATACGTGACGGTATTTAGATCTTGTCACGTAGCCGATCTGGAACTGAATCATATCTCACGATTTAGCGGTATTTTTCACGGCAGATTTTTTGTAGAGTATGTTTTTTTTTTCTTGTTTTGATCATATTATGTAATTGGACCATCTTGTGAAATTATCATCTTTCAATTAGCGATTGTTTATGAAGTTTAAATAACTTTTTTCTTCTCTCTAATTTTCATTTTCTTTTTGCGTTTCTTTATTCTATGCTGTGGTAAATAGTATTGTACAGAACATTAGACTGGGAATTATCAATTGAGCTATAGGTATTCTTAATTTTATTGTTCATTTTCGAATTTTAAAAGCATTTCTTTGTTGTTGTCCGAATCGATATGAAATCTTCTATCGAATTCATAATCTGGTCTTTGAGAGCTGAACCACCCCTTTCCTTTGGTAAGGTGCAAACAGGATGAGTCCGATACAATAAACGGCGCAACCACAGAATCGACTGCAGCTGCTGTCCAAGGCCATTAATGATAAACTTAACATATTTGTGCGCGAAATCTAGGATATCCGCGAGACATTGAAATCTATTAGATAAAATTTCTAACGCCATGATATGAATTGTCCAGTGATTTAAAGAAAAGTAACGTATATCAGGGAAGCATCACCTTCGTCCGATGCGTCTGAATCAGTGCGGCTTCTCTATAAGATACAGAAATAAACAAGATTCTCCAAAATTAGGTTTCAGGTAGCCAGTGGCACCATGACAGAAACTCGCACTCATCAATCGAAAAGGTAGCGAGACGCGAATTCCCAAAATCCACCGCTGGTCCAGATGGTCATCACGGATGCGCTTAGGTAACAAAGAAAATCAATAAATTTTGAGAAATCGAGTAAGCCGAAAAACAAGGAAATAAAATGCAATAACAAACTAAACTACAATACTCAAGTTTACATTGATAGATAATAATTCGCGGAAGTGTCCGCTACCAGATAGCCGCAAATTGATGTTCGATCCATGAGAGATAGTTTAAAGGTTCACGTACTTACAGAAGAAAGATATTATGAAGTTACAAAACCAAATTAATAAAATTGCGTTACTTTTCACCGTGAGCAAAATCGAGCGAAACCACTATAAGTATACGAAACAAGAAACGAGATAAGGTGGCTAACAGACATTGTATAATCAATCACGGCAGCAAAGGTGTTCAAGACGACGCCCTCTAGGCTGAAGGGCGAAGAGGTAGCCACGATAAAAATTAGCGCACGCTACGGAAATCGCAACGTTCGATCATACATCAAAAAGATTCGCAATCGGTTTCACAAGAAGAGATCTTATTAAAAAAAATAGCACAAAATAACAAGTCGATTAAGGTAGTTATCGCGAGGTACCGATTTTCTTAGGAAATCGTTGAAACTTTGCCTATCTGTTATTCTATGCTTCTTGAATACATGTGTGAAGTTTCAAAATTATTTACCATTTAGTTTGCGAGATATACGGAATGAAAGTAGCAAAAATTGCACTATATAGATACACCTCGCATGTTAAAATTGCTATATTTCTTTCGAGATATCTCAGCTTCTAGGTGGTAAAAGTGGATGAAATTTCTAGAAGACACTTCTTTTACATCGAACATTACTACGATGACTTTTTAATAAAAAATCTTGGAATTTTTCAATCATTTTTTTACTGAGTATTTAAACAATATATAATATGAAATTGAAAAAATATATATAATAATATATATATTAAAAATAAAATAATATTAAAATCTATCTCAAAGATAATACCTTACGCAGGAAATATGTTCGTAATGAACGGTGTACAGGGTATTCACAGAAATACGAATACTATTATTATGATGCTAGGTGAACTACCTTAAGGTAACGGAAACATATACCTAGGATAGAAATTTCGATTAGGTAAGGAGCGATTGGTTTCCGCGTTGAGTGCCGAAAACGTCTCAGGGCGAAAGAGGGCGATCCAGGGCCCGTAGGTAGCAAACAAGTTGTCTATCTCCCACTGGAACTCTGTTTCCTGTGAGGCAATTGGCAACTAGATTTTCGCGCCACATTCCACCAATCATCGATAGATAGAAAAAGGTATTCTGCCCGAAGGTAGGTCGTCGGATACTTTATGTTTAGTGCATACCCTCTGGTTTAATTACGTGAATAATCGTAATGATAATCCATTAGTTTTCCACGACGAAGCAGCCCCCTTAAGTTCCAAGGGCATGGTGCGGCTAATGTTGGTTCCGTCACGTCAAGACAGTTTGTACCACGAAACTCAACTGTGGCCGTATTTGTCTCTAAAGAACGTGGTGATAGAGATAGTCGACACTCGTAGAGCATCGGAGATAGCTGGACCTGCTCCAGGCAGGTAGAATGGCTGGTGGACTCCTTGCTGGCTGTTGACAGACGTATATTTGGAAGGCGACAGTTCTAAGGTTTGGGATAGAGCTCAAGTAGTCGGTAATGCAGGTCCCTCCAAAATCAATAAGGTGGGTCCAGAAGATAGCAAGACTCCGAAACCGAACCGGCAGCAGGCGCTGACGCTAAGGTAGCGCGTACAGAAATATAATAAAAATACAGATACCTGGTGTAATGTAATTAACTGTAGGTGCTCCTCTGAAACCTTACCACTGGACACGGTTGCTCTCGAGGGTTGTAGTAAGCCCAACCCGTAATACACCTCTGCTAAATCTCCCTATTGTAACGTATATAAAAAATAAATAAAAATGCATGAATTTTCAATAACATATGCAAAAAGCCTTCTTTTACTCTTCCCTTACGTGTATAAATTGTAAATCCGAAAATATTTATTACAGCCCAAATTGCAGTTAAAAATCTTCCTATACATGGCACCTTGTAATTCGCAACATAACGAAAATTCATTAGATTGACTCTCTGAAAAGAAATATATCTTTTTCGACGAATCGTGTAACGTATGCCATTAGGAGGAGTAGGGAGAATTGAAATTTAAAAAATTGTGTCGCGTTTGATTACTTATAACAAGGCTACGGAATGAATATAAATTTTTTCTTTTTTCGGGATATTTACTATAACATTATGAAATAGCAAAATCCATTGAAAGTTGTTCCTAGGTCAATAATATTGGCGTTCTATTCTAACGTATTGAGGCAAATTATATAAAATCCGGTTTTACCAGGATATCTCAAGAACCGTTAAGAATATCAACTTGAAATTTTAACAAGAGTCGTAAAACACTATGGCTTATTAATTATACTTGAAATCAGGTTGAAAAAATGTTACAATTATATAATAATTAATAACTCGAATTTTCCCACATTTTTCGTTTTTTGGATGCCATTTTGTTAATTTTGCTCCGATTTTAATTTTTTCAGATATAATCAATGGAGGGAGTCTTAACGAGAAGAACTACCGCTGGAAATGTCCAAAATCTTCATTCGTTCTGCTGGAATCGTGGTAAAACCGAATTTTTCATAATTTTCCTCAATACGTTCAAACGCCAATATTATTGACCTGGGAACAAGTTTCGATAGATTTTCTTATTTCATAATGTTATAATAAATACCCCGAAAAAAGAAAACATTTATATTCATTCGTAGCCTTGTTACAAGCAATCAGACGCGAGTCAATTTTTGAAATTTCAATCCTCCCTACTCCTCTTAACGAATCTGAAAACTTTTTCAATTTCGCATAGAAAATAATACAGACGTCTCTTTTTCTACGATTCACAGTTTCGAAAATATTTATCTATACTAAAATTTGCATACATATTTTTGTTTGTTATATCCTGGCGTATTGATTTAAAAAACATCAAAAATTCGATAATTAGAGCCAAAATGACAATCAATAAAAGGCACAGGGCCTGTCAGACTCTTGATAGGCATTAACGTATACAAAAAATGTGATAGGCATTCTAGGATTCACAATATAAACAAAATTGCATAGCAACGCTGAATTTCTATAAGAATCGTATAATTTATCGAAAATCAATAAGTTATGTAAATACTTGCTTATCTGTAATCTAAATCGACAAACTTCCAAGCTTCAATTGAGTAAATTTGAATAATTTTATAATTTTCTTTATAGATTCTCTTTAATTTCCAAGGAAACTTTATCGCGTGAATTTCTCGTTACTTTCTATCGACATTCATATTCATATTATTAACTGGGTACAAAATTTCATACGGAATTATGTCGAGAGTTTGAACAGGAAGTTTAGCTGAGTTCACGAAAGAATATCGCAATCTGAGAAGTAGCACTAATTTTATCGTTTCGCGGAACACTCAACCGAGGAAGAAATCCAAACATGTTGAAAGTCACGTATGACTTTACTGGTAAGAAGTTCGATTGCTGACGTCTCATCCTCTGCTTGCATGAAGACAGACACAACAAAGGGAGTCACATATTTCGTTCTGTTATATCTTTGGCTACTCTACAGAATTGCGAAAAATATTGAAGATATGAATTAAGAAGGTACGTCTGTTTCCTATACATAGTAATTTTTTTCTTTTCGCCAATAGATAGTACACTGCCATTCTCCAAAACATATACTATAACATATATCATCATTGACCCAAGCCGAAGAGCAGAGACGTATACATTTTTCAATTTTCACACTCTATATTGTTTAAATATTGCTGTAAAAAGTTGAAATAATAATTCCAACTGTTTTCATTGAAAAAACTGTGGTACTCATTTTTAATATGAAATAATTGCTTCATAAAAATTTCATCATTTTTTACCGTTCAGAAGCCGAATTACATGACATCAAATTAACACGGCAATTATATCTGTAGTGTGCAATGTACGTTATTTTCACTGCGTACATCTCAGAAACGAGACAGTCATTTTTTAGAAACTTTGCACGCACGAAGATTATGTACTTGCCAAGAACATATCAAAATTCCAGATCGATTATTTGGAGCCGTATCTCCTTAAGAAGGCACAGTCCATCAGTAAACAACAGGACAGAAATGGTTACTATATAAAGTCACAATAGATAAACATTGTATATTATGTTGTACAGTGTGATTCTCGAAAAGGGTTCCATTCGGATGTAGCTTCGATGCAGTAATGTCACGCTCAGGCACCAATACGAATTGGCTCACAAGTAAACATGGCAGATATAGGAAAACCCTGGGTAGCTAAAAATAAGAGACAACGATCTCTTAGAAATTTACATTGTGAATGGATCACGCGTGTGATTGAGTTTCCTATACTATTTTTTTGTTCCATACTTCGCGCATGCGCCGTTTTGTAATCTGGGCATATCCGTAAATTTCAAACTGCCTAATTTACATTCTTGATACACATATACAACAAGGATCGTTTCACATAAAAAGTCAAAGACTGCTGAAATATAACGTACGTTACATCATATTATCTTAATTATATTTTTTTAATTAGAAGTTAAGAGGGAGTTCTGACTAAATTAAATTTCCATCTACACCCGTATAGAAATTTTTAAACAGCAAATATACATTATCACCTATTTCTAGATAGCAATCTATTTCATCCCCCCTCGTTTAAGTTTTAATATTCCCACAATATGTCATTAATACGCTTGTATAAATAGTTACACAATCGAAATAATATTTGCCCGAACTACTAGCTAGTTAATTATACACACTACGCATTTGGTTCATGATAAAAATTCCATTAAGTAGGATCCGTCGAAGGATGGACTAAGTAGTTTCGAGTTAACTCGGGTCGTAACATGAAATGAATGGTTATGGGACACAGAGCTGCGGTTAAAGTAGACATTAAAGTAGCACAATAGTATTACGTTGCGATATTAGACTCTAGTTTATGGTGTCAATCTACAAACACCTTGGAGTGGTTTAGAACAAATAAATAAAAAAATTAACCGTAATTCACAGTTTACAATAATATTGTTCATCTGTATCCAAAAAGCTGATAATTTTTGTCATGGGTAATCAGGTCAATGATTAACTTGGGACGACTGAAAAATGCAATGGAATTGATTCGGGGGATAGTAGGTCTGATCCTAATCGCCCTACGGAGTTTTTCCATTCCGTGGGGATTTAATCGTACGAAGTGCAGCGAAGTACTAGAGCCAAAGTGCAGCTAGTTTCTCTCTTCTGGTAATCCAGGGAGTTATTGGCGGTCTGTAATATTAAACACAATGATCTACGTTGAGTGGTCAGCAGCTTAATTGAATTATATTGTATCTCCTCTTGATTCCGTATCTGCGCCCATGATTGTTCACTACAGTATTAGACCCGCAAACCCTTCATAATGTATTAGAATGAGTGGCGTTGTACCTTGTCCAACAGTTGTTTACATATGTTAATGATATATGCACTGAGAGATTAGCCATGCACACACCTGGTCAGCAAACATCAAGCTTCCCTATTGAAATGATAGTATAGTGGAGCATTTGTACTTAGTATAGGTATCGTGTTTCCCAGAGTATTTTATAAATAAGAGTGTTAATATGACAGTACTGAATTCTTGTAGAACGCTTTGGTCATAAGAAGTATTTGGAGAACAACAAATTTTAGTAAGATTTACGAAGTAAATTTGTATGATTTATACAACCGCATTAACAAATCTTGATAGAATTGTCGTTATTGTTATTATAATTTGTTGCTGTCCATATACTAAATATTACTTTAGTAATTATGATTATACATTTTTTTTCGCATATACAGTTTACGATGTTGAATTTTTAGTTGTATGAATTTCCAGGAAAGTTGTAAGCTTTTATCAATAAAAAATACGAGGATATCACTGAGAGAATTTAATGGACCTGAAAACTTATATTTCACATGTTCAATTGAGAGAACCAAACAGAGTCGAGGAGGATAAGCCTAAAGCACGATGAAGTTTAACCCTAACGCCACCAGATAAACAGGCAAAAGGGGTAGATTGCTCTCCACGTCAAAATACCGCTGATGCCCGATAGCGGTTATCAATGGATGATTGAGCATCCTGTAATATAGCTTCTTGACGTGACGGGTTCTGAATTTGTTAGCAATGTGCATTTCGTGCAACGGCTAGCGGTATTTTTTATCGATCTCCGCGATTAAGTAGTACGTGGCTACGAGAATCTATACAACAGCAGAACTTCACATACGTCATATGAAATGAAATAATTGTTCACAAACTGAGTATAGTTTATGTTGTACCCACGTACTGGTCCCTCTATCTAGATGTTTACGTATGTAGCTACTGAATGATAGAATATACCTTACCGACTGCTGATATCTCAGTGCCATTAGAATCCCTGAATATTTTTGCTTTCTGCACAAAGATTCTCGTTGGAGGCATCGCAAAGCATATACGTATGCTGAGCACGTATTTGGCCAAGAGGTAGCTTAGTATTCAATATCACGAAACAGTCCCAAGAGAGAGGTCCTACTGTCCGATAGCTGTGGAGAGTATAGTAATGTAGGATATCGCGAAGCCAGTCTACAGCAAGCATTGACGGGCTGTACATCGTTGATCGCGTGTTAGCCTCTGATTCTACGCGAGAGTTTCGATATCAGCGCTGGAAGATTCAAATGTTAATAAATAATGCGATGTAACAAGAAACAAGCAAATGTTTGCTACTGTATGTTGATAGCGATGGTGATGCTTAAGATACGAGGCTGGAGAGATACGAGGGTGCAAAAATACGCTCGTCTGGATAAAGATCTTCTACTTCCGATTATGAGACGTGCTAATGTTTTACGCAAATACAAGATAAATGAATTGCAAACCTGTGAACGCGACTCGAAATTTATTTTGCGAGAGAATGCTTTTCGATCTTGATGAAGATACATTTCTTCTTGTTTTTCTTTTATTTTTTCGTTTTTTTCCTTTCTCCCTTTTTTTTCCGGCACTTTCTTGCACTTCGACATCATTTCCTATGTGAAAAAGTTATTTATAAGTTATATACGAGTTATATGTAATGCCTATATATAAATTATATATATTCTATTACATTAGAAACAAAACATGGCACTGCGTTTCCCGCTCGCTTTTTACATCTGTTTCATCCCGTAACACACGTTAGACAATTTCATGCGACCCAGAAAAATTTCGGAATCGGATTGAAGAAATTCCTTATATAACAATTCGTCGATGAAATAGGTTAAACCTAGCAGATGCCGAGAACCAACATCGAGTTGCAGTAGAAGAATTAATGTAAATCGTATGTCTTGTCACTGAAAATCTTGTAAATTTTGTTGCAAATTTGGAACATGGACTTCTTCTTAACAGTTCATGATTAGCAGTAAAGGAAATTTTCTTTTTGTTTGTTAAATCACTTAGGCGTTGTCATTCTTCTGAAAAACGTTCAATTGTAATGTATAATAAAATAATTTCGTGTTCAGTAAACTTATAATCATTCCTCTCAATAAATATTTATATTTTATATGAAGATTATATATGCCCATTTTTATATACGAATTATATAAAAATTATATATACGAGAACATGTATAATTTTTATATAATCCATATATATCGCTTTCTTTTTTTATCTATTCGTATTGTCTACTGTTCTTACTGTCGGATCTTCCTGACTTTTTACAAAATTCCTTTACTTTCTTCGAACCTCACTCTCAAGCTTTTTTTAATCGATGATTCTGGGCTCGAGTTTAAATCTACTACTGGCTTCTTTACTGTAAAGTGTAGAAAATTGGAGCTTGTTAAGGAAAATCAGATGAGCTGGATCGTTGATGAAACTTGGAACCATGTTTTTCTTAGATAGGTATTATATCTTTATTATATATAATATATCACTAGATATTGTATCTAATAATTAATGACTCAATTGATGCATGTAAAAATTATATACTTCCGCGCGAAGAATATTGAATATTGAACTTTCTTGAAAATAGATGATGATGATGTTGTTGAATATGACTCTTTTACCTATATTCGTATACTATCTCGTAGTAAAAATACATAAGAAGAACTTTATAAGTTGTCCTCAATAATTTTACCATTGTCAAAACGATATTGCTAATGGTAAATTGTGCTAAAATGTGTAAAATGTTTTACAATATAAGATTGAAATATTTCGGAAAAATACGGTAATTATTCTCTCACTCCCGTAATTTCAGAGCGCTTTTCCCATGAAGGTGTAAAAATGTATGAAATAAAAAGATGAAAAAAAGGGAAGAAAAAGTTCCTTTCACGGGAAACTGAAAACTTGGAAACTTCCGGTGCAATAAAAGTTTCGCCCCTTCACCCTCATCTTCACTGTAACACGTACACATGGCTGGCAAGAAGACGGAGCTGGTTTATATGCAAAAGGTATCAGTTCGCGTACGTGTAGGATACGAGTGTGCATTTTTTTTCTACATCATCCTCATACCTTTTGATAGGTATCTATCTTCCTCACCCAGCTGCTCTTTCTCCGTCGCACTGCCTCCTCCTCACTCTTTCTTTCCACTACCCCTTCTTTCCCTGCCTCTAACTCTTTTTCTATCTCTTTCGCTCACTCACAACCATCATCCGGCATCCTCCTGTCCTCTGAGTTTAGCACGAGTATCCGTCGTGGGATGTACACTGGAACGGATGGGAAGTGATACAAGGGGTTGGCTCTGAGATGTTGAATCTGATGGGGGTTGCTTCTGATGCCGTTGCAGAGTGCGGAATGTAGATGGATATGCCGCAGACGTGATTTCAAGCGCATCCCCTTAATGCATCATTCATCACGCGCGCTGCTATGCAGCTCACCGCGAATCGTCTTGGTTACTGTAGTGAATATTTCGCAACTACGAAAGTGTCTTCTTAGTAACGTGTTTATGTTCACGGTTATCAACGAATTTTTTTACTTCATAGAAATTCACGTTTTTTTTAATAAAATAAGACTTTACAAAAAATTAATCTATTTCAAATTTTTTGCGCTATTAATAATACAAAATATCGCAATGGTTCAATAGAAACAAAATTTTTGATATGCTTGCACTAGAACAACTGAAATGATTGAATGGTTTTACATGTTATACCCAGACCAGATTGAACTTGCAGTGATTGAACGTTGAATGTTTTACTGAAGTGAAAAATTTCAGGTGTAGATGAACCTGATATTTTAACCTTATATATAGGAAAGATACTTATCAAATAGCTTAAAGTGACAGATGGGAACACGTGTTTCATGCTACGGACTCCCGTAGCAAAATTTCTCAATTACCAATGCTCTTTTACCAATGATTTACAACACATTACGTTTGGTACAAAAGCATTGGCTTGTGGATCGATTATAATTCTTATTTTTTTATCACGCCTATGAGTATAGTAAGACTTTTGGATTCTGACAGACTGTTCTTTATAAATTGGTGGTGTTAAATAGCGGCGATTTTTCTTATTAGTTGATTACTTAAGAGGGAACACGAGGATGAAAGGTCCAAAAAATCGATTTTTTTCATATTCTTAAAGTATATACTTCTAAGAATATGCGTACCAAATATTATGTTGAAATTCGAAAAATTGATGGAGATATGCCATTTGTTTTGAAGCAGGTCAACAAACACAGCGACAGACCCCTACTGTTATACTCTATCTACGTAGGATTTCTGGCCCCTAAAATTTCTCAGAATTCCTTTGTGTATGAGCTAATAATAGAAACTCAACCTTTTGGAAGGGAAAATACCCTTACATTGGTGTCTACAAGGTTATAGTTAGGTAATACATTTCAATTTAACTACAACTTTAATCGCATTTTTTTCGAAACAACTTTTTTCGAGACGGTGGCAACGATCAGTCGAAAACCAACAATCCGATCGGCATGGTTTTTTTATAAAATTATTGTAAATCGATGCAGCTATCGTTAAGCCAAGCGTTTTATAAAACACCTCACCATTTCGAAAAAAATTGTAATTCCAAAAAACCGCTCGGCTTAACGAGAATTACTTACACTCTTCTAGTTTAAGAAAATATTTTTTTTCAGGTCAACCTATCCTGAGATATCACTGCCACCACGTCCATGGTTATTTCTAAGAACATGTGTTTATAACGTTATATCTTATTCAATTCTTAATATTTTTAAATAAAATTTTGCAGCAACATTGTTCAATATATGCGTAATGGTATGCTTGTTCATACGTAATGTTAAAAAATCGATTTTTTGACGCTTCACCCTGATGTTCCCCCTTAACCCAATATGGATACTCTCTCTGGACATCCTCATGATGAATACTCCGGGGTACTGTATCACCCCACGCCTATTGCAACGTATATTTTCTGTTATACCTTTAGAAAGGGATTCCAAAGCATGCAATCTCTTTGTTATTTTTTAACGAAGAGATTGGTATGTATTTCATTGGAATTCGATGCATTTAATTCGGTAAAAAGTGCATTTGAATAGAACTCGCGGGAAGCGTCTGTACACAGATGGCAGCTAAGAGAAGCCGCGTTGGGGTGATAAGGAACCCCGGAGTATCCGTCTAGGGTTAATATTCAGAAGACAATGGAATCCGCAAAGAGTTCTTCTCTCCTCTCCTTCCATGAATATCTGTATAACAGCGAATAAACCCAGCTGCTAATTCTTTCAAACGTCATATCGAAATCCGCTATTATTTGCTCTGATTTCTAATGGAGACGTAACGTCCTCTTTTATCTAATATTTTACGTTTCCGATCGTAGCGCGTCTTGATTTATATTTATTTTACGCAATGGTGAGTCCTCAACGTTTCCACGCATTTCCCCAATTGGACATTGCAGTTTTCATCATTCAATTCAGCGTGAAGGTTTTATTGGCGACTACTCTAAGCATTACGGAGAATGGGTGGAAGGGAAACTTATTGAGGCATAACCATTTGCTTCAAGGAAATCCTATCTGACGGTTAATTAAAGCGAGTGGAAAATGCTCTTTTTTACTGAATTCGTTCGCAAAACCCGAGATAATCAACAAATATTCATAGATTTTCTTATAATCAATTTCTCAAGTTCGAGCTAGTTTTGAATATAACATCTAGGATGGTACGTTATTGATTTATAAGATTTCTATATAGTATAACCGATGCGTGAAGGACGTTTGCAGTAATGTACAAGTTATGATAATAAATATCGGGTTTAACAGTTATATTTTGGATAACAATCAAAGAGTGCGCCAAACTTTTTATCACATGTATATCCAAGGGAAAGAATGACCGTCTCATTCAAGAATAAAATTTTACGGTCGAATAGTTACTTTCTGAAACAAGGAAACGGAGAGTAGTTCAAAGCAACAGCAATTTTACGCTTACAAGGGGATGCCGGCTACTCGTCATCACCGATTTCGTCCGGATTCACAGTATATGTAGGGCTTGACTAGAAATGGA
>JARQST010000677.1:7833-41492 GCA_030142225.1 Pachycephus smyrnensis
ACTTTCTGCTGACGCTCTTAGATGTTGCTATGTGCCTTTGGACTGCGAGCGGCTAGCAGCTGGGCCGGTGACACGGGAAATGCATTGAGTAATGTGCTGAGTCTGAAATTCCAGTAAGACTACTCACTACTGGCTGGGTGGCTATGAATGATATACTGATTTAAAATGATATGGAATACTCTACGTAACAGCACTACCCACATAGCACAAAAATATTTCAAAAACATTTTCGAAATGTTTTTATGAAACATTGAAATATTGCAGTTATATTTCGTTATGTTTATGTTATATTTCTGAAATATTTTTGTAATATTAAAATGTCCGTTTATCAGATTTCATAGCAATATTACAGAAATATTATAATCGCCCAAAAAATACTTTCGTGTAAAAAAGTTCGCCAGGTACAGGTAAAAGACCCGCCAAATAGTACTCTATAAGGAATCACTTAACTTTTTATAAAATATTGAATGTCAATTAAATTATAATCAAATGTAAGCAGCAGTAATAACACAAAAAGGTAGTGAAGACGTTACAGGAAATTTTGCAAATACCATTAAAATGATGAGCTAGCGCCAAATCATATAATAAGCAGATATATAATGACCTATGTACTTGGCATTTTAATGTGATTTCAATATTTTTTTATGTTGAACAATAACGTAAGATAGAAATATTGGTTGTTTTTTGAAAGAGAGGAATTCACAGCAATTCTGTACTTGGCGAATTTTTTTACACGGAAGTGTTTTTTGGGCGATCGTAGAATCTCCTCCACACGAATACGCACGAACCCACCCGGGTGGAAATATAGGTTTAGATTTGACTTGGGCCCAATCTGGCGTCCTTTCTGTGAACGGGGCGCAAGTTAGGAAAATTGGCTAGCGTCAAGTCCGAGTTGTAACGCTTGTCTAGTAAGCGCCCAGCAAGGCGATATAGTTAGGCCCAAACTAGCTTCCCCCTTTCAATCCTCCATAGAATAGCAAGGTCTTCAGGAGGGCCATATTAGTCTCCTTACTTTTTATCTCCCCCCCCCCCCCTCCCGCCCGTTTCATAAAGATCCCACTTTCGGAGGTGAAATGAAAAACGGTTTTTAAACACATAAGAATTAATTTATTGAAAATTTACAAGATAATCACAAATTTTCTGTATATTTTGTTTCGAATCGTATTATAGTTCCACGTGTAGTTTATGTCGCAGAACGCTGTGTCCATCCCAGTCTTTGGCATTGCACAAATTAGCGATTAAACATTGATAGAATTTTTTTTCAATTACTGCACTTACGTCCAATTCTCGATGTTTCTGAGTCACCACACCTAATAAAAAAGATGTTTGATTAAAAATAATATTGAAAAAAGTATACATATAGTATAAAAGCAAAAATATTATGATTTTTACCTAGCATACAGTTACAAAAACTTGAATTCTTCAGTGCCTGTTTCTCTGAAGTTGGTTTCACTGCAGTATAATGCATGACTAAATCTCTCGTAAGGTGCTTTCGTATAATTGATATAATGGTTTTTTTAACGTTTCCATCTGTGTCTAATAAAAAGTGTAGCAAACACATCTGGAAATATATTACATTTTAATAATGTTTCATATAAATAATTTAATATTTTGTATGCATATGCATAATATTTAAATGCAGAAGTCTTACAAAGTCATTACGAAACTGGACATCATTCTGCAGGCGTAAATCAAATGCTGAGAATTCCTCCACGGAATATAACGGCAATGGAAGTTCATATTGTTCTGCAAATCCACGAACACTACCTCCAATTGCGTCCTTCAATATACTAGACATTTCTAACATAGATTTTAAATTATTTATTGCCTCCGTATTGCGATGCACATCTACTTGCAGACCCTTTATGAGACTTAAAATAAGTTGTACATCTACAACAAAAGAAAAGCTGATATATATTACTCTGTCATATGAATATAATATTTTTGAATTAACCTTTTAAACTATTTGATGCACCTATGTCGTAATTAACTTTTTCATAAGATCTTCTTACACCACTTGTAGGAATGTTATTATTTTCTTTATCTGAAACAAACATGGATAGATATTAAGCAAATGTTATTAATCTTATGTACGTACTTAAAACATAAATCAAATTGGAAAACTTAATTAAGAACAATAGATAATAATGCCTTGATTATTAAGTTTACTTGAGTTAATTCAACCTTATTCATAGCAAAATATAAGTATTAATAGTAAAATTATGTTTCAGTATTCACCTTTAACAAAATTAGTAATTTTATCTTTATCGGTACTAAGAACTACAAAAATGGATTGCAGCGATTCACTGTTTTGCTTATGTGCTTTTTTCATTAAGGCGTTTGCAATTGAGCCACCTTTATCTTGTAGATTAACATCAGATTCCGTTGTGTATGCAAAATCATTTGTCTTTAAATATTCAAGCCTTTTCATGGCTTTCTTATATGTTTCTGAAAGCAAAAATATGTGAAACATGTTATTATTTTGTCATATCAAAGAACCTGTTATTATGTCAGATAGTCATGCACTTACAGGCTCCGCATCTTAAAATAACTTCATACACTGGCCAATTCTCCAAAGGCTTCAATTGATTTTAAATAAGAGTATTTAATAGATTAAATGTTTCTTCTGTATAGGGGGGTGGTGGAAATTTTATCGTACATCCGTCACTTTTCACATTAAAATCTATCCATGACAAAGATACACAGTCAACAGAGAGTCGTTCATTCTCATCTTCTTTTTCTATGAATTGAACTAATTGGAAAGGATAACGGTGTTCAATGTCACTGATGCTACAACAAAAAATTGTTTATAAAAACATTATTTCAAGTAATTTGATGTAATTTCATTTCCATCAATAGGTATGAATATGCTTTTAAGGATCACATTCTTATAATGCAATGCAACATAGTTTTCCGAAGCTTATGAATTCATTGTAAATATCTAAAACTTATATACATTCTGCCTAATACTTATTTTTAAGACTTATAAACAATAAGATATTATTATCATAGAAGCTGTGAAAAACGTCAAAATGAGTTTATTAATATTTTTTCCATAAATATGATTTCAAATTGAAAAAATGTCATGCAAATATTTATAGGTCTTTTTACTTACGTGTATGATGTGATGATTCCAATGACTGTTTTCTATACTGATAAACACTCTAGAGACAACTTTTATTGGGTCCCTTAGCATTTAATTAATATTATATATTGTTAAAACCTAGATTTTTCTTTTTCCTCTTTGTTTCCCTAATTGTAACTTATAATTGTGAATCTCCGTCGTCCCTTATTATCTGCCGGAATTTTCACGATCACTAACAAATGCAAATACGAAAAGTAACTCACAATAACACATCATAATGAAAATGTTAAACTAAACTAATGCACGTGTTAGCTCTATTGCATTATTACTCTTAGTTTTTGCACACGGTACTTTTTAGGACGACTCGCTCGGTCTCATCTAAGCAGCTACGCTTACTCGACTCTTTTTTCCCACTCCCCTCCCTACTAGCCAACCGATATTTCCCATCCAAGAAACACGTCTTTTCCTAACATACAATGTTCGAATTCAGTTAATGCTGTAATACATACTACAGTTTAATATTTTTTTACTATGTCTGTAATTTACTTAAATAGCGACTAACACGTGAAGTATTGAATGCGGAAAACTTTCAATTTGTTTCAATATTTATGCCTTGCATTCGAAAACAAAATGTTTCATAATAACATATTGGTGTTATTTCGTTAAGTTTGATTACACACATTTTCTTCATAATCATATTAAATGTATATGAATATAATAATAATCAAATATACCTGTTAATTATGTAGAAGAGGCACAACAAAAACTCTTTTCTTTCCTTCTGGTTTAAATGATAACCTCATCTTCATAAGTTTGCATTTAATGTTATTCACAGAACGGGTTATATTTCTACACGATTGTTGATTCTGAACTTCCCACATTCCAAAACAATTTGAATTCGTAGGGTAATCGAAAAGTGGTTTTTTAATATTCCACACTTTTCCCTCTACTGCTGGATTTTCATCAGATGAGTTACGGAATGCTATTGTTCGAATTTCTAATATCGTATTATTATCCACCATTACCATATTGTCAGGGGACTGAGTCACAATTGTTGCTCCTTCGTACTTAAATTTTGAAACAACAAAGTCACCGTCTTCGATGGTTGTACTTTTTAATATTTCAATTCGCGGTGGCAGACTTGTTTTTGTTGTTTCAATAAGTTTCATTTCATTAAACCGCCAAAAGAATTACGCTAATGGACGGTTTGGCGATCGAAGAATTTTTTTTATTTTTCCCAATAAATTTTCAAATGCGAAAGCACTAATATGTGTTAAACAACAATCCAAATTTGTTGTGTCATCAGCCAAATGTATTAAATAGTGCATGTTTATTATTTGCGACTGCGAACCGTACAATTCTGGCAAAGCTAAGAAAAACTGCTTGAGGTATATTTTAGCAAACGACTTATACTCCTTGTGAAATTCATCAGAACATAGAATCCTGCATGATGTATGTAGTAGCAAGAAATGTTTGTACCTATCTTTAGTGAATATTTTTTTCAAAACAATGGGACCGCAGTATAGAAGAAAAAATCTAAATTCAGTTGCTTTCCATTTTAGAACATCTTGTAGAGATTTTGGTTTTCGCTGAAACTCACATAGGACTTGATTTTTTAAACATTCTACTCTTCTGGAAATTTCTAGTTTAGATCTTGGCCTTAATTTTACTTTCAAGTCGCCATTAATCCAAAAGTCCACTAACATTTTTTTCATTACACCTATGCAGCATAAGTGCATGTAATCGAGGACAAATGATGTTATCATATTTATTGGAGGATATATTTTAAGCAATGGTGATGTATCATTGTGATGCTCTGGATCGACTTGATTCCGGAAGGATATATCAGATCTTTCGACACAGTCTACACCAGGGTACGTAGTCTACGGTTGATTCGTGTACCGTGCACATTACATCTTTCACATGCACTGTAACCGCCATAGCCCTTTGTACGTTTAATAAATGATCTTGCTGGTACGTCGCATATGAAACATTTGATTCTCACGTTATATAATATTTCTGAGACAGTAATACCATTCAGTTGAAGCTCATTTGTTTCGTTTATAAAATCTTCCAAGTATGCATCTACATCATTTGGCTTAGAATTTCCAAAATATACAGCAACGACAAATGGTTTATACACATCCAATTCGTGATAAATTTTTGCTAATATTGGCCAAAACTGTCTGGAGTTGGACTTGAATAAGGGCAAACCATCAACATTAATTTGTAAATATATTGTTTTGTCCGTGTCCAACTTGCTATTGATGCATGCATTAAGCCCATGTTTAATATCGAAGTAAACAAATTGACCTGTTTCTGTTCCGCTATAATCTTCCATGTCTCGTATCACGTAATAGGTAAGATCTGTTTTGAGAAGTGTTTTGGCTGACAAAGGTAAATCTACAAGTAATCTTCTCCGTAAGATTTTTAATAATTTATGTAGATGAGCGTTGTGACGTTACCGACCACCGGTTCTCATTTATATTTTTGTCACTAGAGAGCGCAGCGTCGTTTTTCACAAAATATGTTAGATTTAATCATCTTACCTTTTAGTGTGTGTGTGTGTGTGTTATATCTGACCCTCAAGAAAGCCGATAATGTTTTTCTTTAACCTTTAATGTAATAAAGTTTTTTACAACTAATTTAACTGAAGCGAGACCTACCTACCAAGATCCCGGAACAGCGAACAAGGAGACTGTTTCCGTTCATTACAAGCGTGATATTGCATTCTATTGCCCATTTACGAATTTCGTCAACTTCGTTCTGATTTTTCTGAATTGATCTTTCCTCTTCCCTTACTTCTGCATTTGCTGATAATGGTTCTACCACAATTTCATTCTCGCTATTTACACTTGTTTTATCAGATTGAGGTGATAAATCGGATAGATCAAATGATCGCTCAGGTTGTTGTATGTTAATAAAAGAAGGGCCACTTGCAACATGGAGATTTCTATCTTTCTCTGCAAGTATTTCTGTATTATATGGTCAATTTTAATAATCATATTTCTAATGTCTAAGAATGCATATACAATTAATAGTCCTACCTTTCGTCTTGTCATTTGTAGAAAGAACATTTATTTCTTGTGAAGCACATGTATTAATCGCTTTTTTAATTACACGATGTTTACGCACTCTTTCCCGAGCTTTATCACATTTACATTTACGTTTCACATTGAGATCCATAACTATTATAACAGTATTTCTGAAAACCCCTACGTCTAATTGTATTCTTATTAGCGCCTTACTTGGCCCACGGCTGGATAGCGAAATAGGGAAGCCTCGAGTAACCCTCACAGGGACCATACTAGGCACGGGGCATGCCATACTGAATTTCTACCCAGGCATCGAACGCAATCGCACCAAAATGATTACTGACAGAACCCCCACTCTTGACTTGCACGTCTGCAGTGCTCTCGTGCACGGAAATGGTCGGAAGGTGGGACTGTGGACCATAAAAAAGGGCCCTCTATCTCTGCCTGTTTCCAAAAATTTTCCGCCCCTATAGCCCCGAGGTCGTGCAACTATAGACAGCCTACTGTAACGCATTTGGGCCTTAGTAATAGCTATAATTTGTTAATCAATAAAACAATGTTAGCATTCGTAATTTTTGCATTTCTCGTTGTAATGTGATTAAACAGAGTAGAAAGAACGAGAACCGCTTCATAAATTATAAGAATGTTGTCCGGAATCGCCGAGATTGGAAACTAAAAGTCCTCAAATTACAGCAAAACGCACTTCAAAAAATTAATTACTCCGAAAGTATTGGATTTAGATAAAAATGTTATGACTTTTTCTTCAACAATTCAGTTAAATTTTTAGAAAAAGATATATGAACTTGAAAATGATGATAATAGACATTTGTTTAAGCATTATCGTTATAAACAAAACCTACCAGTCTTTTCAAAATTCGACGAACATGTTCATATTCTACAGATCAAAATCTATAAATTTCACAAATATTTTTGGGGACCTCTCAGTGCATACGGAACCTATACCCAGCTCCTGGACGGTACTACTGTTACGTCCTATGCGTACACGCCCAGATGCAGGAGCATTAGGGAGTGAGCGTAGGGATTCGATCAGAGAGATCACGTAAAAGGTATTGGGTTCTTGCCGGTTTAAGGTGCTAAAGCACGCCTACTTGCGTCTATGTTCCTTGGTCGATGAATAAGATGAGGGTCACAACTGGCGAGTGAAGATACTTGAACGAGTAGATTCCCTTAATTAATTAACATGAATGACGGAGAATAGGTTGGAAATAAGGTGAAGATAATGTAGGGTTTGAAATCATAAGAGAAGTATATGGTTTGACTTACTATAATGAAAATAATCAAATTTGGATACAATGAAAATGATACAACCCAAGATACAAAGTAATGAAGTAATTTTACAAAGATCAATCAATACATTTGATAGTTAGATAGTGTGATCGTCAACTTGTTGCGATTTGGTTCACAATGTCAATGATTTGGTTTAAAATCTCAATGATTTGGTTTACATATGTCTGAGTATAGATAGTGGATTTGGAAATGAGTCACTTACCAACGGATGATCGGGAGTAGAGAGAGAGATGTTGCTTTGGAAGAAGGGATTTTCTTGTTCCGGCCCTAGGGTGGACACCTGCGCTAGACGGGTGGTTTCGATGAAACACCAAGAAATGAGTTCTTTTCGCGTGGACGTATTGGCACTGAAGTGAAGCACTTTTCGCTCGGCCCTAGAGTAAGCTAGATCAAAACGGCCCGTTATTTTCATCGGTACGACACTTTACTGACACTTTACAATCGGCTCAAGACTCCGTCGGGATGATTGTTTTGGGAGAGGGTTGATCAGTGACTTATGTACAGGAAGGTTGGTCCGTGACTGAGGATGTTCGATAGCTAATTCATCGATGGGTTCTGTATTGGGAGGGAATATTTGTAAAGCTAAGCGTTCATACTATTGGACTTTGTACCCTGCTAGAATGTTGGGTGCATCGCGACAGTGGCGTTCGAGGCCCTGAACTGCTTAGTTAGCGGATTTGCGTTGTAGCTTGGGGGTGAGGTTAGTTGAGGAGACAGGGGAAGGAGCCTGGAGTCGCGTGGTTCCGAAGAGCAGCGGGTGCGATGCCCTGGTTCAAACTCATTTCTAGGTATCTCATTCAGCACTATGGTCCACGTTATTCCTACTTGCATGTTCTTTGATTTCTCTCTCTCATCCTGCTCATCCACTGGTAGGTGTGTTTGTGTGAAATGTGAGAGAGTATGGAGTACAGTGTATGATCCTATGATATTCATTAAATAATAAGTAACTAATTATATATGATTTATTCTAGGTAACGCATGTTATCTAGGATAGGCTACAATCTTGGGGGCCCTTGGCCTTTCTCTAGTTGGGACACGGCAGGGTGTTGGTGGGCAAGGAGGGGCTGGGGGGGGGGGGGGCGTTGCGTCGGACGTAACACTACGTTCCTTCGACTCGCGACAAAATAACATCGACAAAAACACCAACAAAATAACCCAAACAGAGATAATCCATTATCAAAATAAATCGTTTCAAAATATCTTGCGACAAAACACGTGCAACTTTATGAATAAATTAAATTACGTTTATTCTTTGGGAAAACTGTCAAAATTTAATTAAAATTACCGAAGTTCTTTGGGATGGAGGTTAAGTTCCCATCACAGTACTTGCGTGGCCCATCACAGCATTACAATATTGTGTCGTTATGTGACGATTCTTTTTAACTAAAACCCCATGGACCTTAACGTTCCTACACAGGCATAGCTAGCGTAAGGATTACCATCAGGTTTAAAAAAAGTCAACTCCTCGTCACTCGAAGTAATCTAATCACCGTAAAACAATACAAACGTCTATAAATGAGTCATCTGACGAGCAGCAAAAATATTATAACACTAAAATCAATTATCGTCAGAATATTTCGCACGAGTAATTATATACCAAGATATTTTGACATAAGACATTTTGTCGGGATTTTTTGACAGAGATATTTTGTTGCGAGTTCAACGAACGTGTCACAGACTATTTTAAACAGTGGAGTCAATAGTTTCGGGAAGTCGCGTGCTCAAGAGGTTTTCACTTCACTACGTTGAGAGGCTGGTCGTATTTGTTGGCTATCTTAAAATAAAAGTATTCACTGGAAAGTCAATTAGGTTTACGTCATAGCATATTATAATATATTATATTTCGATTGCAAATAAATCAGTATTTAGTGATAGATTTAGAAAAACGTTACTATCTTTTCATATACTTGTAAGATATCGTTATTTATCATATATTTATAATATTTTTACAAATTTTATTTATAATTTCTTTCTTAACTTGGATCTTAAGGGCAAAATCCGTCAGTTTCAGTCATTCGGAGGTCTCTGGCTGGACAATCCAATTGGGTATCACGCGAAGACACGCACACACATATCTCGGGCAAAAAGTCAAAGTTAAGAGAGTCGTTCCCCATCCAAATTACAACTTGGGTGTTGCCCACGATAACGATGTGGCCCTCTTCCAAGTAAGACTTATAATTTGCTTCTACCCTTCTTTCTAATAATAATCTTAATAATCCTTTTTCTTTTGTTTTGTAGTCCATATTTCCTATAGATTTATCTTTTAATCTGATTTATCGTTTTTTAGCTGGAGAGCCGCGTTCAGTTCCACGAACATCTAAGACCCGTTTGCCTGCCGTATGCTGATACCGATCTCAAACCGGGTACCGTATGCACTGTTATCGGTTGGGGAAAAAAGGAGGACACCGATTGTAAGTGTTGCTTTCGTTCAAACACATGCTTTACATAACGACATTATTTAATGACTTTTTATCATTATCAGAGCCGTAAGAATTACATGTGTTTTTGTGTCTAGCGTCCGAATATGAACCAGCTGTAAATGAAGTCAAAGTACCAGTCTTGAATAGAGAAGTATGTAATATATGGCTGGAGCACAAAGAATTGAACGTGACCGATGGAATGATTTGTGCTGGTTACCCTGAAGGTGGTAAAGACGCCTGCCAGGTAAGAATTTTATGTTCAAACTAGAGATAGCAAGAATAAATGTATTGATTTATTGAGATCGTAATATATTTTTTCATAAAAATAATAATTATTTCGTCAGGGTGATTCAGGTGGTCCTCTGCTCTGCCAGGATCCCACTGATCAGGAACGATGGTTTGTTGGTGGAATCGTCAGTTGGGGTATAAAGTGTGCTCATCCCAAGTTACCAGGAGTTTATGCTTATGTTCCGAAATATGTACCCTGGATCCACAAAGAAATGGCTAAATATTCAGAAAAGGATAAAGGGTAACATAAGAAGGTCGCCAAGCGACTTGGTAGAACTGGAAAAAAAATAAATACGGATAAAGAACACAAAAAGCAACTTACTAAGTGGTTGGATTTTGGATTGCAACGCTCTTTCGAAATTCACCACGAAACGATGCTAAATACGTTTAGGGATAAAAATATTACGATACCAACTTAATGGAATTTGTCAGTCGTCGACCTGACAAAGGAAAAAAGAGATTTCTATTGTAACTTGCATAGCAGGACGGAATGAATAAGTAGTACCATTTCAAAGTATGAGTGCAGAAGTCTACGTCATTTCGTTGTCCGCATTAATGAAAATTTTAAACAAAGTTATTCGCGTCTGTGAATATTTTTATTCTCCGGACTATACTTGAATAGGAAATCGTTAGAGCAGGAAAATTTATGAGACTCGCTACTTATAAAGGAACAATGCGCAAGGAGAACATTTATGAATATTCTTGTCTGTCAAACAGCCTCTGTATAAAATGGAATATTTCGACGCTCAATATTATGCGTTCTTGGGGTGCCCGGAAGTTTTAATGGTAACAATATGAAATGGTATAACAGAATTGAACAAAAAACGGATTCATTACGACAACATGACTTTTATGAAATCAGAAAGAGATGACAATAATTCGACTATAGGAAGGGTCTTCAAAATGTTCCCGAAAAATGTAAAAAAAGAGAGCTTTTCCATTTTCCGGGAACTTTTTGAAGACCCCTTATGATATTTATTATCGTGTAGGAATAGTATAGAACTAAGATACGTTATAATTATTGTAAAGCAAAAACTTATGGAACAAAAGTCAAGATCATAAGAAATGAGGAGAAAGGATTCGTTCATTGATATCCAACAGCAAAAAACACTGTTGTGAAAAGATTTTATTCTTTTCCGACACGGAGTAGTTTAGATCTTTTTATACGAAGCGTTTCTCTATCAACTTGCAACTGAATTGAATCTCGGAAAGGAGGAGGAAAAATACACTGTTAACTTTGTAGCCATACGATCGTTTGTTGTGCGAAATTAAGAAGTATAATCGTACACGTCCTCGTTCCGCACCGATTCCTTCGCTTGCGTTCTTCATTGACACAACTCGAAAAATATACATTACGTAACGTGATAGTTGTATAAGCGTTTTCTGACATATAACTAATGTATCACTGTTACATGCATTATATTGCTAACATATAACTATCACATTTCGAAGGTTATGTGTTTCTTGAGGAGATTTATAACGAGTTTATGGTTAATATGAAAGAATTCGAAACATATTAAGATACTTGAATATTATTATACAGGAAGGTCATTGTGAACGCGCCCACCTCATCATATAGCAAAGTTCAGATAACATGAGGCCGTAACATTATTTTCTAGTAAATTGAATAACTAAATACTTTTTGTAATGAAATGGATTTAAATGAGAAAAAAAATTACGCATATGATGCGCCAAAAACATTTTATATGTCACCAATTAAGAAATGTCGAAATCCACCAAGTGGTCATCCTCTCTTCAGGTGTGCAGTCGAATTCAGGAGACGTCCTTTTCTGGAATCAGATGGCGCGTTATATAACAGTTTTATCGACCATTCTTCGATCGACTGATATCTTTCGCTAAATTTGAAGTACAATGAGTGGACAACATTATCAAATTTATAATTCTTGAAATTATTTCACTTGTCACTCGGAGATCGCTTTAACTGCATACCTGATGTAATAGGTATAATAGAACAATTAATATTGCATAAAATGCGTGTCACTATAATATGGGCGTAAAGCTGAAATGATCTAGACAATATTTATAAATAAAAAATATATACATATGTTTTAATAGTAAGTTAGGCTAAATGATGCGAATACAATAATCGCTACTCTGTAGAGCTACGGTCACCGTTCGATATCAGATACGTTCCAAGAGGTCATCTTCTTATGACTCATAACATAAAAGATTCCCCTAAGTGCAGAACTGATTTCGGACAGTGAATTTATGTATTATCTGTAAGCATTACATATAAGCTTGTACAAAGACGATCCACGTGCGAATATAAATCAAATTAACAGGGTAGATTAAAAAGAAGTATTGACAAATGTCATTAAATACAAGTGTGTCCCGTTAGATTGCTCTCATATATTTTTTCGTTGAATACAGATTCAAATTTCAATCTAGGTTATTGGAGCTATAATAAAATTGTAATTTAGAAACAACAGTAACAATTTGCTATTGCAATTTTGAGAAATCTTCTAGAGCTTTGTACTCGGAACGTGGACTGCTATAGGTGTTCGTACTGGAATTATATATCGATTCTATATCTTCAGATGCCGATCGTTCTGATTCCATTTATTTAAATATAGTAGCCAATTATAATCTAAATTAGTCAAGTTGAACATGGAATAGCAGAGCTTGAAGCGTCTCAGCATAGCACATTAGGTGTACTGTTTTACTTACAAAGGACAGAAACACGTTGACTGAATTCTAGGGATAAATATATTGCACCAGCACTTTTTTAATCCGCACACTAATAAAATAGTTTTTAAACAAATATACTTTTTACGAAATATTGTTTATGGAAAATAGGAGCCTTACTAATTGACTTAGACTTTTTCTAAGCGATAAGATGTCTGGTGGTATTGTTGGTAACATCCACAACAACAATTTTAATCTAGCCTATCGATATAATTTTACATAATTAGTACGAAATTATTTAATTCTCTATGCTCAATTGCTGAAATATGCGATTGCAATTTTCTCTTGATTGAGTTATATATTCTTCCAGTTTACACAAATCTTCATTCCGCAGTCTCTTGTTTCAATTATGGAATATAGTTGCAACTATCTTAACATTGCGAAGATATTCATAAATGAAATGTATGACGAATCATTTTATATCTGTGATTTTCTGTTATATTTTTGTTTCGAAGTTCTGCTTGCATGCTGAAGGGAATTCTTGATAATAACAGAGATTGGACAATAATCGTCTTCCTTAGTATCCAGGCAACTCTTAGTTGTAATAAGAAGGGAAAGAAACTTAATAATAACCGACAATACTGTGTGAGCAGACAATAAATAGTTTTAAGAAATGTTCCATGATGGACAATAATTTAGAAATTAAGGTTAGATTTAACATCTAAACATAAAATGATTAACGACAAGAAATTAAAGTTAAGCCTATGTTAAGAAATTATACTAAACAATTGTCGTTCTAACGAATCTATGAATCATTCTAATGAATTCTATCTAGATTCTTCAAATTTCCGAACTTGGATATATGCAAAGTGTGAGTACAGTACGAAAACAGTGAGAAAGCTTTTCAATTTCTTTAAGAATATAAATTTTTTACTGTCCTCTTCAACAAATTTTCTTATGAAAATTTTAAGCGCAAACTTATATTTTAAAATAGGGTCGCCTGAAATACACGCTATTATTTATATGCATCGTACGTTTCTCATAATTGCAGTTTCTGAAACAATTTATTTTTATATTCCAGAAGAAATAATTGCGTTCTTCACTATCACTGAAATAAGCTTTAAAATAAGAACAGAGTAGCATGTGTTATAATAAATATTAAATAGGAGTTTTGGTGTTGATGCTAACAATTACGCTTAGTTATTCTAACGCTTAAAGATGTAGCAGCGGTACATCGATTAATATCCTACAAATTTCGTTAGCAAATTAAATCAGCAAAAAAGTAAATCATATAGCTCTAATTAAATGTTGAGTGTATAGAAAACAAAACGTGGTAAATGTAATTCATGCATTTTTTTAATGCCTCTTTTCTGGCAAAAACGAATTACGCGTATGTTGTTCAGTTAAACGGAAAGTTTGTCCACAATTGATTCCTACATTTCACTTGAACACTCATAGATGTAGTTAAAAACAGTAAATATACATATATAGAAACAGATATAAGGATATACATATATGTATATGAACAAATACGTACACTTAAATGCATGAGAGGCGACGTAAATGAAACCTATATGAAGTTATTATAGAAACTTTATTCCAGACAGAGAAGTATTTAAACTATGTAGGTAGTGTATCCGTTTCACCCAAGTTATCAATTTTTCGTTTGATTCCGTTATCATAAAAGTCAATATTGATAGTCAATTTATTAGTAGTTTATAGAACAACATAGATCATGCAATGATAATATTATGTCAGAGAGGCGTGAATATTCCAAATTCTATTCACTTTTACTATTTCAGTCTCAACTGACATACTACATTTCGTAAAATAAGATTTAATTGGAACATAAATGAGAAAATTGAATTCGTAAACCCTCTCGACAAAAATATTATCGTTAAAAGTATAATTAAAATGCTGCGCACAAAAATATAATGTATCTATCCAAGGCTCCATCTGAAGCAAAACTATAAAGTAACTAATCTTACAATTACTCCTATCAAGTCAATATATAATAGTAAAATATTCAATACTATGATATAGATCACCGTGTAACATCTAGATTTAATGACACTAAAATTACCATTAAAAGTATAACATAAGAAGTACATGTGTACATATGAAATTATCTACTGAAATGTAAACACAAAATAATGTAAATTAGGATAATGATCGCTATAATGGATTCACATACTCCAATCAGAACTAATGCAAATTTTAATGATTGCGATCTTGCTATACTTTGATAGTAATAATATTTATAGTCTGTTAAAAAGGAAGTAAATCAGATTATCGTTTTATTATTTAAAAAATGAGGATTTTTCTCTTGCTTTACCGATTAAAAATTGTTTTGTAATTGAGTAAAGAATTGAATATTATCCATTATTTGTTTAGAAAATGAAAGTTTGTCAAATGTATCACATGAAATACATGCCGTAGTGCCGGATAATTGTCATAGTACGGATATTAAGCGTATCGATAGAAGAAGTCATAAATGAGTACATTCAATGATATGTATTGGAAAGCTTGTATTGTTATAGAGAGCGAATTACAATCGTTGGTTTCGTGAATTCAAGTGAACGCGTCGTAAACGATTGTTTATTCTTTTCTAAGAAATTGAACTTATAACTGCACGCACAGTTGGAATACGTTAGACTATATTCTATAGAAACTACATCAGGCTACGGTCTATAGTTGAATATACTATTGTGCGATTGACTAACGATGGTACAGCTTTAGAGTCTAAATTAAACCTAATATTGAATGATGGTTAATTAATTGGAATTGCTCTCATAAAATTTATTGTTAAGTTCTTAATTATCTGCTCTGTTACTTCAATCAGTTATATACATATAAGGACTCACATTGCAGTAGGAACATACTGTTCTATTGCCGAGTTATTGGTAAATAAAGAAATGAATAATTAAAAAAAGAAAAAATTCAGTTAATTATTGAAATAGAAGTAATATTCTGATTATTGTAAAGATATCGGGTGAGCCAAATGAAAAACCAAAATTTTAAAAGAGTTATTGTCCTTTACAGGGTGAGTCACCTGAAGTTTTAGACTTAGTATTTTATATAAGTAATGCCACATTCATTGATCTATGACAATGATATTTGGGCCGAGCTGAGGCAATTTTAGAAAAGTTAATTTTCTTCAACGTGTGATTAAAATGCGAGTTTAAAAATATTGCCTGACGTTTATCATTTAATTTTACTATTCTAAAAATCCAAACGTCTTGATTAAGATTTCCCAACGGATTTCCATTATTTGATCAAATTAAGCATTGAAGATCTCTTTATTTAAGTAGAAATGTTTATAGTGCCATGAGTCTCTGGTTAACTAAGGAAAAAATTATTTTTATGAGTATTTTCACAATTTTTAAATTGTGATATCTACTTGGTCAGACTCGAATGTCATTTTCATAGAACAAAGGATGTATTATTATTCATGCGAAGCCATATTTGAATTTAGAACATCCCGGGACTCACCCTGTATATTCTCAACTTCGAAGTGATATTTTATACATTGTTATTTCACATCAGCTCGTGATTCATGAAATTAGAATATTATAGATATAACGATCGATCGTCTTACGAACAGAATCTATATATTATGCGGAAGTTTATTGAATATGTTTCATAATGTATTTTTTCATACATTGAATATATAGAGTGGCCCACGAAAAATTGAACACCGAAATACCTCCCTTGGTTGCGAAGATACAAAAAAATGTTATGAAAATGAGTTAAATGTTTTCGAATGGTGAACATGATGTAAAAAGAATTATTTTTTTCAAGGGAATTTTTTCTCAAGATAGCGAGGGCGTCGTTGTTTTTTAAATGAAAGTATGTTCTTATGTTTAATACGATTATAGTGTTAATTGAAAGTAATTCAATAATGAACGACACATTGGTATTTTATTCACGAATTTGCAAAATATCGCTTTTAAGTTTTCGGAAGTTACTTTATTGGCGCCTTAGGTTTGAAAAAAGAAGGTAATCGTGCGTGTAAGCAAATACAGGGTGTCCCAGAACTATTTTTACACCGGAAAATGGCGGATGGCTGGAGGTGTCCTGAGTATCCTCCCGCAATCCGTTTTCCAAAATTCGCAATAGTTTTTAAACGGGAAGCATTTAAGATGCACCAATCAGAAATAACGATTTTCGCGGTTCATAGCTGCGGGGTGGGAGATAGTGTAACAGCTTTCGTGAGCCACGACTATACTTCCCACCAGGCAGCCATGAACCACGGAAATCCTTCATCCCGATAAGTGCATCTTAAATGTTTGCCGTTTGAAAACTATTGCGAATTTCGACAAACGCTTTGCGGGAGGGTACTCGGGGCACCTCCACCCATCGCCCACTTTACGGTGTAAAAATAGTTCTGAGACATCCTGTATACGCTAATGGAGCAATGAAATAATCAAGATGAATTTCATTTATGGTGAAAGAAAGTGTTTGAAGGAAGCACTACACATTTATACAAGCAAAAATTTCTTGATCGCAACTATCTATCTCTTTCTATGTATTCTAATTGAATAAAAAAGTTTCGAGAAAGTGATAATATTAATGAGTAAGCTGATGAACACCACACGCACATTCCACGCGCAAATTACCTAGTTTTTCCAAAAAGTAAAGGCACAAAAAATGTAACTTCCAACAACTTACAACCATTTTAATATTTCGCGAAATAAATACAAATATGTCATACATCGTTGAATTAGTCTTAATTAACTCTCTAATTTCTTAACCGAAAGAAACCAGTTTCATTAAAGGGGCAAATATCAGTAGAGTAGGTGTTTTGAGGATCAATATGTGGGTTTTAAAACATCCTTTATTTTGTATAGCAAAATTAACTTTATTATATTGAAGTATATGTTTCAAAGTACTTTTAAAAAAATTAAAAACATATGGCCACTGGTGCACAGCCCTTTTTCTGGTGCAACCTCGTTCCGTACACATGTTGCAGGTTCATTAAATCATGAAAATACTAGAAAAACACGCGCATTTCGCGCAACACAAAAGGCAGCGGCGCTGCAGCGCTCTGAAGAAATATAGTATCACACTGCATTTTAGAAAATTACAATTTATGTACCGAGCCACCAATTTACACCAGCGTTTTTCCAATATCAACCAAATTTAAAAAAATTTAATCTGCATGTTATAAAGTTGATTAAAGTATTTTTAAACGAATCACTTTTTTCACAAATCAGATAGTTAATTCCTAAACATAACGAATATTTCGTAATCACACCACATTACTTTTAAACCAACTACGATTTTCACGGATGAAATAGTCCCTTTCTAAATCGACCTGTCTTTCTTCAACGGCAACAACATTTTCCAAAATCAACCACTTTATTTCAAAACCGAAATTAGCGTCTTTCTAAATTGACCAGTCTGTTCACTCATTAACCGACAGGTGACTTTCTCAAATGATGAATATCTCTCTAAATCAAACAACCCTTTCTTAAACCACTCAGCCTATTTTACAAACTGATCATTGTCTACATAAAACTGTCTTCATAGAATAATCCATTACGAAATAGTAGCAACAGCGCGGCAACGCTCACTTCCTCAAGTAATGCGTATTTTTCTAAACCAAAAATCCTTTCTTGAACGAATCAGCATTTCTTTAAATCGATCATCTAGTATAATCTCTACGGGGGCGTCCCGATTGCGCACAGTCCAATTGGACACAAAGTACTTTTCGCAGATGGTTAGGTGGAATGGAACTAAATACGATTTATTTATTGTTAGTGTTTATCATTTTGTAACTTTCTGTCTAGTTAGGTTAGATTTGGATAAGTTTGAATGTCCCAAATTCGTTCATTTGTTAGTGGATAGATTTTTCGTCGGCGAATGAGCGGAGCGAGCGAGTCCGATTGCATGATACTCCGAAGACCTTCGATAGGTTAGGTTAGGTTGGATTGAAATGACCAGTGGACGATCACTAGATTGTTTACAGGGCTCTTTTGCGTCCAATCTCTACTCCATCTCTACTCAGCTTATTTTAACATTCATCAGCATTGACGAACGCCAACTAACATTTCCCTGAAGCAGTTAGCCGATTTTTCAAACTGATTATGGTCTTCATAAAACCAATTACTCTATTTCGAAATGGTAGTAACCTATTATTCAATTATAAATTGACTAACCATTTAGTTTTGTGACATCATCTCCTTTTTTCTTGTTCAGTACTACTACGCTCTTATTAATTGATGTATACTAACGCACTTCATTAGATTCTTTTATAAATCAATCAATCAGCCTCCTTCTCATCTGTATTTACATAATTTTTCACCAATAAATTGAATCATTAACCTTCACACCCTGATATTAATCCTCATTAATGTAACTGAAACTGTCTGCACCCATACATTTCTGTTCATTCGACATCTGTCAATATCTGTCATGCCGCTAGTAACCCTAACTGTCAAAAACAGCAAATTCACACATATCACCGAACATCGAAATCAGCATCGCGGAAAAGCGATTACAATCATTTGAAACATCCCGATACATTTCGTTACATCACTTTTTTATGAAAGAAAAAGAATTAAAAAATTTAAACATATTAATATGGCTGGTGCTTGACGATCGCAAATTTTTAAAGTTTAGCTAAAAACAATGCCGAATATTTTTAAAAAGGTCGATTTTGAGAAATAACAAAAAATCGTTTTTCCTCTTGTCAATGCTGTTAACAAAAAATGAGATCCAAAGTTATTTATTTTAGATCGTCAAGCACAAGCCATATTAATGTTACAATTCTTTAATTTCTTTATTTTTATAGATTCTATGGGCTGCAGCTTGCGCACGGAACAAGGCTACGCCAGAAAACGAACTGTGCCACATTTTTTTAACTTTAAATTTTTTTACTTCAAAGATTTTTTGAAAGTATCTTGAAACACATACTTCAATGTAGTATAGTTAATTTTATTATAAAAACTAAAGAATACAGTAGAACCTCCATTATTCGAACCCGTTTTTAGAAGGATATGTAACTTTGAACCAACTTTATTGATAATTTGATTTCTACCTCAGCTATTGGACATTCAAATATCGCGCATTACAGTACTTTTTGCAAAAATCAATACATAGTGGAGGGTTGTATCTGAATTGCTGTATGTCCGAATTCATACCGAATACATTTATTTACTGGAATAACCATCGTTCGTTAAGGATGTGTATTTAAAGCTGCGTGATACATTCACGTTGTAAAATGTAAACATACGGCTTTAACTGAATCTAAGAATGTAGTAATGCTTTAGAGAATAACAAATAGCAGTATGCAATAGTCGTGTAAATTATATAAATTATATAATATCTGTATGACGTAACATTCATTATATAACACGATATACGCAAACGTCGTAACTGTAATACCATGTTTACTGGGATATTTATCCTTAATCCTAGCTTACTACACTCTTTTTTCATATGGACAATCCACACTGGGGTCCCGGGGACCCTATTCAGATTTTTCATCATAACTCCAGCTGAAATGAATATATTTTCGTTTTTTTTTCAATCGATCAAGGATCACGCCCACAATTAAAAAAGTCGATAGAATTAAGGAGCTCCGAGGAATATGCGTTTAAAAACGAGAAAGTCCAGAAACGCGAAAAAATCTCGATTTGCACTTTTTTTCAAAAATGTCATGTCTTCTTCGTTAATAGACCGATTAAAAAAATTCTTGCAGATTCTTAAAGGGTACACTTTAAACCATTAAAAAAGATTTGGCGACCCGGTATTCCAATATTTTCAACAAAATTGCAGGGGTCAAAATGACGAATTTTCTACTTCGTACGCTCACTGCTCGATGGTTAAGCAGCGAATGATTCGCTCCGACGCGTCTACCTACTCAGGGAACGCTAAATTTTTTACGTCAAGGTCACAAACCTCTTCCCTTCCAGTTTTTAAAATGCCAATATGTAAAATTTTCGCTGAGGTTCCGGCGACCCCGATGTGGTAAGCTAGGATTAAGAAGGATTAAGTATTTGTATGGGTCGTTAGTTCACGAGATCAGTTCCTTCTTAAATAATTATTGATTAACGGCTTACAGATTAAAAGCATCCCCTGAATTTGGAACTAATGCCGCAATTCAACTAAATAAACGTGTATGTGTTCGAGCGTTTCTAGGTTTCTTTTAGTGTCCACAAATTTATTAAATGTTCTTGCAACTATTAGAACGTTTATTTTCACAATTTGGTTACATTTCATAATCTTTATGAAAATAATAGACGTGTTTGAGTCCAATGATTGAATAAATTCTATTTGGTCGTAGAAATACGAACCGTACACACATTTTTAATTTAATGAAAATAATTATAATACATATTCAAATAAAAAATTTGAAAAAGATATATAAAATTAAATGAAACGAAGGATAAAAGTTCTGTTCTCTGGTGAATTGCTTTAATGTTTTGTATACAAAATATCATGATCATCCGTCACTTGCTATTCCAGTTAAAATGGACGTTAATGAAATTATTAAATAGAAAGGTGGAAGTTTTGGAGTGTTTTTGATGTATGAACTATCATTAGAATCAACAGATATAGATAGTTTGATAAGTACTAGATTGGATACATTAATCGCAGGAAAAATTACGGAGAAAAACCGTGTAAAGTATGTCTACATATGTCGATAATCTTTCGTGCTATACATGATCCCACGTTCCATTCCATTGATTCTTTTCAGTAAAAACCTTAGTAAATGATAAATTTAAGTAACTCAGATATTTTGTAGTTAAAATTTATTCACACAAAGTTGGTTATTGAAAGACGGTTACATTAGTTCAATCGGATAAGTAGAAGAGTACATTTTTGTGTCACAAAAAACTTAATTAGGATCAAGGGAATAAAACATAAGGATCCTGAATGTGATTGCTTATCGTGCAAAGCACAAATCCTACTCGTACAATCAATGATCGACATTATTAATATAAAAGAAAAATCATATTTGAGTAAATATATCTGATGACATATATTGAAGAGATAATGTAGAAACTCAATTCCAGTCAGATATAACAGACGTTGAATCATAGAGGATAGTAATTGTGTATGGGTTATGTAGAGTTGAAAATGTAGAAATGTTCGCATTTCATGTGTCGCTGTGATGGGTCCTTAGGCTTATTGATATAAATGATAATATTGTACTGTTGCATTCTGATGACGTAACATGGAATTTGAAGAAATGTTGCTGTTAAATATTTGACGTGCTATATATACAAACTTTCCGTTAAAACAATGGTTCTTTTATTTTTCGTAACTTATTTCGTATGATGAAGACAAAATTATTTTTTAATAGAATTTTACTATACAGTTTTGTTAATAATTATTACCCTCGAGCTACGTTTGTTATCAGTTAAAAACATATTGTAACAGTGTCCATGATTCATCTCATTAACCTATCTACGTACGTATGTATGTAGGATAGTATAAATTCGTAGTATAACAAAGTAGTTAATTCGTTCTGAAAAAAAAAAATAAATATAAGTGTCAAACAGTTTAATTCATTTAACCCTTAATTTTTAAATTACATAGATTTATAGTCGTCTGTGCGCGCAACAATTTAGCTACAGCGCACCATTGGTAAATAGTTTTTGAGATCAAATGAGCGATATTGCTCCCTTCTCTATACATTGCATTACATTGTCAGTACACTATATTCACTGCTCACATGTTACTGATAAAAGAAACATCGTCAATACTCTGGCGAGTGAGTAATGGTATACCTTGTATAAGCCCAAACTCATAGAACTATTTAAGGGCACCTAAGAACAAAGGGATCAAGTTTCATATAAGATGCAAATTGATTACGTTGAACTCATAAGATACAACCGTAACAACAAATACTGTTTTAGTGATGTATTCAAAGGAATTTTTTCCTTCGGCCAAAAGCACCGTCGCTCGCTTGAGCAATTGCAAAGGGTCGTGTTTCCTCTGCAGAGAAGATTGACAAATTCACGCTAATTTGTGTGAAGTCAACGTGTAAGCAATATGAAGCTAGATTCCATATATGTCTATTCATGCAAATATGCTTCTATGCAATTATTCCATACGTCGGAACACTCACTAATCAAAATTGTTTACCAATCGGGTGCTAGATGTATTGTTGCGGACACATCCAACTTTAAATGACAGTTGAAAAACAAAGCGCTTAATTGGACATAATCACCTTAAAAATTCTGAAAAAAAATTTTATTTCATTTTTGGGTTTTCAAGGAAATGGTATAAAAATATAGGAAAAAATTAGTCAATGCTGAAATAACCATTATTTCATATTAAAAATTGCAGTTTACTCATATTTAATACATTAAAGCATATGATTCTCTAAAACTTTAACATTAATTTACTCAAAACTACACTTTCATGTGGTTATCGTGAGGTTCAAGGAGTAGAGTTGTTCGAATCAAAAAGTTGCAAGAGAGCTTTTCTATTCCTAACAACTTATTTTATGGCGCAAATATTGGAATTTTTTATTTTTTGAAAATTGACAATGTACACCAATTTTGGTAAAAAAGACATTGTTTCTTTAAAAAAAAGTGTATGAAGAATGCAATATCTGAGCCATTTTTTATTTTTTTCAAAATCCCAACACTAGCGCCTTAAAGTATGTTGTTAGGAACAGAAAAGCTCTCTTGTAACTTTTTGATTCGAACAACTCTGTTTCTTGAACCTTGAACCTTGAAAATGTAGTTTTGAGTAAATTAATGTTAAAGTTTTAGAGAATCATATGCTTTAATGTATTAAATATGAGTAAACTGCAATTTTTAATATGAAATTATGGTTATTTCAGCATTGACTAATTTTTTCCTATATTTTCACACTATTTCGTTGAAAATCCAAAAATAAAATAAAATTTCTTTTTCAGAATTTTTAAGGTGACTATGTCCCTCTAAGGGGACTGTAGAGTTTCAAAGGGCATTTGGAATCTTCAAACATGACAATCGTAAATAACAGGAAATTAATGCATTATCATTATCAAAGTGGAGTGCACGCATCTTTGTGTGAATTCTCCAATTATGATCACGCCATTTTCATGAAGATTAATTGAGAATTGAAAATGTGATATGCATGCAAAATTATAACACACGCAATACACGTATACGTCGGAATACTTTGAAAACTTATATATAGGTCACGCCTTCACTTATCAATTATGGCATTCCGTTTGTATGAGAATTTATTATATTCTTATACATTACGATTTCTTATTTAAAGATGAGGTACTTTCCAATTCCTTTAAGGGAATCTTAAACAATCATGTTGAAAGTACCGTATTTAACATTGTAAATAACACAAACTTCACATATTTTTTCCCCTAATGCAGTTGACCCCTCCCCCCGTACATTCTACGAGGGTAACAATCATTTTGATAATATTCAAATTATTTTGTTATTCTTAGTTTTGGATTAATTATTGTGCAGAGATACGCAAATGATCGTTGCCTTTGCAAAATGTGTGACCACATGCACTTAAGAACTTAGGAAACACATCCTAAATAGTCTTTGTAAACGCGAAATCTTGAATGGGGTCTGCTGTGGACCCCAAGCATTTATCCTGTTTTGTCGTAATTGTAACTCTTTTAATGAGTAAATAATTTTAATAAATTTGATGTAAAAACTGTTTATGAAATGAAATAGCTAATTCTATAAAAACTTGCGCTATACTCTCGTAACAAAAGCAACGGTTTCCTATAGATTATTTTCTTGTGTAGCGTGTGGCATGTTACTCTTCGCAGTATAACAAGTAGTGCACGCCCGGCCGTCTTACTCGTGGTGACGGCGCGCGGCCGTGAACGTGTTTCAGAGACTGAGTCTGTGATATGGACTTTCAAGTAAGGTCGGCGGCGGACCGCACACGAGCAATTCAATTTTCAATAACAACAATAAATATTTTTTTCTGTATGTATCAGGTTAATCTTTACAACATTAAAGTCAAAAAAATAACAAGATTTAAATATCATACTGGGAGGAAATTGAGCAAAAAAATTATTGTTAGGGTCCGCTGCAGACTCCACTTGTGAGTGTAAGGGTTAAAACATACTTAATTCCAAAATCACTCCAATGGTTACATTTATCAGTGAATGTAACTTATTTAACCGACGAAGTACGAGTGGCTGAAATTATCATTAATTATAAATTGACGCAGTTTTACAAGTGATTTGTGAATAATAGCCACTGTTAACAACTACGTAGAAGGATTCACCGAAGATTAACTGTTCTTTAAACATACTTGCGTCTATACTCGACCGTGCATTTCAATGATGAATGCAAACATTGAATGCGAAACTGTTTTACACATATGTGATAACTTTTTAACCAATTTTACTGGTCTTTTATGAAACTTTAGTGCATTATAAATTTTAGATTGCTTAATGACTTATAATGATACCGTTAATATTATGCTTATTTGTTAGTCAGCAATTCAATTTGCAGTTAAAAACTGTTACAGTACATATCCTATTTATCACCGCCGCTTTCTTACGCATTTATCTATATGGAGAGTCCATTTCATATAATACACAAGTTTATCTCTCATTTAATGAGTATTAAAACATTAAAATCGAATATCTTTTTATCAGACTGTTTGTATAGCAGAGAAGCGTTTCCCTTTTTTTTTACTTGCAACAAATAACTAGTGTTTTGCATTTCAAAACAAAAAAACTGAGTTTGGGTTATGGAAAAAAGTCTTGATGACGCGATAGATGTTATAAGAAAATATTGCTACAAAATCATCAATAAATTATACATCAATTTCATAATATTAGATTCACCATCTACATCGTATATTTAGAAATAGTAACTAGTTTCTTTGTGAAATCAAAGATAGATCCTATTCTCATATTTCATTTTTAACATATGAAGGCCAGATAAGTAGCCTGCTTGAATATCCCTGATAAAAAACAGTGAGGTATTATCTTTATCAACCATTGTTAGTTTTATTTTTCTATTAGAAATATTTTCAGTTCGTCTTCAGTGAATCACTCTTAACATAAGTTACTCCTTAGTTATAAGAAGGGATTACACTTAGCGTTCTTTTTATCTTTCTACTAAATAGTGTTCGAATATCTTTACTTACCTTTCAAAAAACTGACTGGTACTGACTCAGTAGTGTGGATGCTTGCACTGCCTTCCCGTCATTAGTGTAATGTCAAAAATGACTGTTTAACCTTTAGCGCGAATTCTATAAAATGCCTCTTGCAAAATGCTGTAAAAGTACTAACTTAATATAGCTAGAATAAAATGACATAATACAACAAACCGCCTCTTGCGGGTTAAGAGTCGTAGAAATTGATGAGACAAAGCACGTTTAAAGAGCTGCGGGGATACAAAATATAAAGTCATAAGATCGGGGTCCTGTAAGTACGTGGCTTTGTATTAAGGAACTGTATTTAACTCATAAGTAGCCTAGATAACTATTTAGTGCTATTTGCTTATTATGACCATGCAATTGCAGGCATCTTCAGACTAAAACAAAAATCTGGCTCTATGGAAAAATTACCATTCACAATAATGTTACCAAAGGCAAATTAATGGTAACCAGTGGTAAATGAACAGAAGTTCAGTCGTAACCATTAATTTACTTTTGACAAATTTTCAATGTGCATACTATTTTTTTACACTCGTATATGCGGGTCTGAACAATAAATAGTTAAGACATACCGACGATAAATTTGCACTTACACATTTGATGACATACAAAATTGAAACTGTAAAACTAAAAGAAACGTCGCATTGGCTGCCGGAAAATTAAAAGTTTACAGCTACAAATATAGGGCTTCTAAATAATAATGATCACAGAAAATGCGGTATAAATCAATAAAATACAGTTGAACCTACATATATTTAATCTACGTCCTGTACGGAAAAAAGCTATTGAAATGCTAATAGTACCTATCGAACGTCAATAGTTGTAACCAGTAATCACTACTGCAATGATTACTGTAACACTAGTAATAAGTAGTGTCAACTATTCAATTATTAACTATTGACCAGTGTGAATTATTAGAATACAATAGTGAGTCCTACTCAAATAGCCACTCGTGCAGAGATTTAACAGTATACACTACTGTCATACCAATTATTGAGAGTACTGCGAACTATTAGTATGCAGAAATTTGCAATATTAAACCAATTAATAGTGCACATTCGGTATAGTGTATACAGTTGCGCATTTCTTCCAGCGTTCAATAGTGTATACTCTTCAGTGTGTATTGTTGTTCATCACTGCTGAATACTATTGTTGGGAATTATTGTACCCTAGTGAGAACACTAATAATGTGTACTGAATTATATATTTTAATCAGAGGATCACTAGTTCAACTTAACACTACCAGTACGAAGGTAGCACTACTAGTATGAACGTAACTCTAATAGTGCAAACGTAAAGCTACTAGTGCGGATTCCAACAATGTGCGAAATTACTGTTGATGTAATGTTCACTAATAGTTCTAATAGTTGTCATTTCCATAGTGCCACTAGTTTTTTCCGTAAGAGGTGTTTTCAAGCGAATTCTTCTGATTAATTTCATTTTCGTTGCTCCCTCTTTTGATTCACTCATCCCCTTTTACTGTGATCTACCAATCGTAGTTGACCTCCGCAAATAAATGCGCTATGGCAACATTTTGATACTTGAGATTAAGGGGGAACACCAGGGCGAAGCGTCCAAAAAATCGATTTTTCAACGATTTATTTTAACGAAATCGTAAAATGAGGTTAAATTTATGAATTAGCATAAAATTACACATATATTAAACAATGTTTTTGCAAAATTTTATTTAAAAATATTAAAAACTGACTAAAATATAACTTTATAAACACATGTTCTTCAAAGAAACCCATGCTGGTGGTAGCAATGATATCTCAGAATAAATTGTACCGAAAAAAAATAATTTCTTAAACTAGAAGAGTGTAATTCTCGTTAAGCCGGTTTTTCGAAATTCCAATTTTTTTTTGAAATCGTGTTGTGTGTTTTATAAAACGCTCAAACTTTTGTTTAAAATTGGGCAACAAAAATGAGTGTAAAAACAGAAATTTTGAAATAAAGAAAAATCGATAGATAGGAAGAAACGATAGCAGTATCGATTTAGAATAATCTTTTGAAAAGAATCATGCCGATCGGATTGTTGGTTTTCGAGTTATTGTTGCCACCGTCTCGAAAAAAGTCGTTTCGAGAAGAACGCGATTAGAGTTGCAGATATGATGAAATGCACTACCTAACTAACCTTGTAACACCAATGTAACGGCATTTTCCCTTCCAATAGATCGAGTTTCTATTATTAGCTTATACACAAAGGAATTCTGAGAAATTTTTGAGGGCCAGAAATCCTACGTAGATAGAGTGTAACAGTGGGAGCTAGTCACCATGTCTATTAACCTGCTCCATAGAAGTGACATATCTCCGTCAATTTTTCGAATTTCAACATCAAATATTTGGCACACAGATCCTTAAAAGTATGTTACATATTTTAAGAATATGCAAAAAAATCAATTTTTTGGACCTTCCACCCTGATGTCCCTCCTTAACCCTTATGTGCGCACCTAACTTCTCCTATGTTGATGCACACCCGGGGTACCCGGGTACCCACCTGCAGTTTTAATTACTTTTTGAGTTCAGATGTGAACAGAATCATTATAAATCGATTTACTTAATTGAGTAAACATAATTAAAAAGTAATTAAGCTATATTTACGTTTAAAAGTAGCGTGTAGTTGCCACTGCTGGATTCCCAAGTAATACGACGAATCACAGTTTTAATATTTTTATTTAACCTGATCCGTGTTGGGAACTACTGTGTTCCTGACACTATTCGTGACCTATGAGAGATGGACACCTCGCTGGTTTTTGTCTAACTGGCCCTTAAGATGTTGAGGGTGGTTTTTAAGGAAGTTGTGAAATGTGGAGAGGGAAAATGCTTTAGGTTTTGAAATTGTACATTACGGTAATTATATGATGGGAAAGGCCTATTCTGAGTTTTTATGGTTTGGATGTGGGTTTTAAGGATTAACGGATATTTCTAGGATAATGGGTCTTAGGAAAACTGAAATAAGTGCTAGGGATAGAGGTTGGTCACGTTCATAGAAAATTTGTAAAAATATAATAATTCGGAGGGTTATACAACAAAGCGAACAACAAATAAAATCCAAACATTGTCAACAAATAACAGTAGATTAACGACACCCGATAGTCGATTCGCGACATTTTTCATATGCACATACTTGATCACTAAATCTATAATAATTACTTGTTTGATTAACTTGACGATCGCCGAAATTGTTGAAAAAAGTTTTCTCACAGTTCTCGAGGACAAAGCGAACACGTTTCAGCACGTGATGTCGATTCCACGCCGATGCGGGTCTCGCTACAGACTGCTTCACACCTAACGCGTTGGGCGCTGACCGTCGTTCGGCGGCAACGAGAATAAGCCGACTACATTGTCTCTGATGATATCGCGACGAAGCAAATCCGTACACGAAAAAAATTACAAAATATTCGTATTCAGAAAAAATGAATATTCACGTTTCGTAACGATAAAGAAAATAAGAAAGTACACTTCGTAATAAATGTTAACGTTAATAGAAAAATGTATTTACATTGACGTGCTAAATAAGGTATGCACACCGTTTTCCTCTCGGAATCTCGACACACGATTATCGATTTTTTTATGTTCCGTCCGTTATTATGATTTAGTAATTTTTATTATTCCACTATAAATCTATTTAAAGTCCAAATACGAAATATTTACAAAACGTATGCTAAAAGCCATAGTAACACACGAAGGCATCTGAACAGCACGAACACTGGCGTCTTCTTCGACTGAACAACAAATAAAGTCTTTGGCCTCGTGGTATGTTTCGATACACTGACGTTATGAATGCTTCTGATTTCCCGACGCGGTCTTTAACGATAATAACCTCACGTTTCGTCCGTAGCTGTAATTATTATTTTTTTTGCGTTGAGATACTGATTGGTGTATTTTATTTTTCTTTTCATATTTACTTTTCTTCATATTTGTTTTTTTTTACTTTTTGATAGTTTTCGGGTATTTGCTTGAAACGTTTGAATTAATCGTATGTATGTAACAACGAAGTAACCCACTGATTGCCGTTGATATTGTACTGTACACATTTGTACTTAATATCAGTAGCACAAATTAGCTTTTCATTCTCCATAAATGCGATTATGCCAATAACATGAACGTCGATTGATGATGTTGGAGCGTCAAAGACTTCTCGTCGCCTAGATTCCTCGTAGCCGACCACGTAAATGTCATGGAGTTCAGTACCTCGTCCACGTTTTACCAATATTTTCTTCACCCGAAATATTTTTCCATTTTTCAGTTGAACACAATTATTCGGATGAAATGATTTAAGTGTTGCGCCGCAAATATTTACTTGTGACATGGATAGAAAGTCTCCTTCGTTGTATTGGTAGATTCCAGAACTTTTGTGGATAACAAGGTCATCCACGGAGGAACGTTTTCGCAGTATTATTTGATTTCCTGACTCTAATTCCTCTAACCGATTTATAATTTGTGTGAGAGGCTTGTGCGGAGTTCTCACGAGACTTTTGAAAATTCCTAGGTAATTTTCTCCCCAGAATGCTGATAAATCACTCAATGGAATGTTATAGGTTCTCGCATCATCGGCTACGTGTATCAAGTTATGCATACTTAACACTTGTGTATTGGGACCGTACAACGATGGCAGCAAGTGAAAAAAACGTCTCAATAATTGTTATAATCAATGTATATTATAATTGTTAATTAATAATCAATGTATCTAACCATTAAGTCCTTATTGTTCAATATGCGATATGCTACAAATAACAATAAGAAGTGCAGGTAACGATTCTCAGGTATGATATTTAGTAACACTGCTGGCCCACCGTAATGCAAGACGAATCGGAACTGTGTCGCCTTCCATTTCGAAACTGTTTTGAGATCAAATTTTTTTCGCTGGAATTCACAGGGAATGTCAGCTGTCAATGCGTCAAATAATTTTTGCAAACGATTGATGTCAGCTTATTGAATCCGCTGTGGACTTGTCCTCAATATCCATTTTTCCAGCAACCATTTCATGACGCAAGCGTAAAAGAGGTGCATAGTGTCTAACACTACCATTTTGATCGGATCAAAATTTGTTATCTGGAGTAAAGGAGTTGGATCTTCACGATGGTGCTCTGGTTGTAGCCTGTCTTCGAATGGTTTCTTTGTTCGTTTTGGGCAATCCATCTCTGGGTATATTCTTTTCTTCTTCTTGCACTCACCGATAGAAATACCTCGAGTAGTACACCTCTCACATGCATAAAACGCTCCCGGTGCTTTGCAACACTTTATAAAAGCTCGAGCTGGAGAATCCGCCGTTATAGCGATAACTTCAAATTCATATTTTCTATTATCTAGTTCGACTCCATTTTCAATTAAAGTATTTGCCTCTAGGACAAAATCATGTAAAAATTCATGCACCGAATGAGGCTTTGAATCTCCGCAGTAAATTCCAGCTACAAAAGGTTCGAATACATAATTATTGTGATAAAGTTTCACTGTAATTGGCCAGATTGTTATCTGAGAGCTTTTATAAATCTGCATGCCATCAATGTGTATTATTGCAGAAATTTTATCTTCCTGATATATTTCGGAAGAAATTATTTTTCGAAGGCCATGCTCGATACCCAGATACGCATATTTTGCTTCGTTTCCAGTAGCACTCGACATAACTTGAAGTTCCCTGCGGTGTTTAGTTCCCAACAAAGTTTGAGCAGTCTTCGGTAATGACACGTATCTTTCTTCCCTCAGTAACACCAATAGTTCTGAGATGACATTGAGACGTAGTGTGACAGAGTTGCGTAAAGCCCAATTGCGTAATTTCGTCTGTATCCCTGTGGGTTAAGCAACTGAGTTATTTTCAAATCGTACATCTTCATCAGTATCGTCGTGCGATAATACAAGATTAGTTTCAGTGTCACTAGCCGACACGATACTCATATTGAGATCAGAATCCTTTGATGACGAATTCGTATTTTCGGACAACAGACCAATTTTACATTCTGCACTTTCAGATGACCGATTCTCATCACTGTTTGTATTTAAATTGACGTCATCCCATGTGCTAGTACTTGGTCCTATACAATCTTCATTATTTTCATTCCTAAGGGCGTTTACTTATTTCTTTCCTTCTCCACGGCCCACCGATTTTTTGTTTAATTCGCGATATTTTTTTACCCGTAGATAGTTTTTTGACGACATATTGAATTGTTCTTTATATTGTACATTTGTCACTTTCAGTCACGATAAACGGAAGAATAGTTTAAAAAACACATTTAACACACAATCAAAATTAGACTGCACCAATTATACTGCACGACCGTCGACTGTAGTCTCTATACCGGCAAACTGATTTTGTTTTTTCAGATTGAAAATCAATTGCCAATAGACCACGATATACAGCAATAAAATGAGGCAAAACGAGGCAAAACGAGACAATCAATATCGCGGGGACTAAATTACATTGAGCGTCATTAATGGCGTCCAGCTTGTCGACGCAGTGCGATGAGTTAAGAGAGAAGGATTTTATATTTTGATTTATTGATTGATTTGACTGTTTGATTTGACTAATTGGATTACCGGTTTCTTCACGTACCGGCTTACTGGTATTTCTGTTGTGTTTGGCGCGTGTCGGCTGATAGCGCCTGGGCACTTGTTTGTTTTGAGTCCAGTCGTCCGACTGGATTTTGGATTCTTAGAATATTAAAGGTAATAATCTCTAATATTATTTCCTCATGATTGTCGCTGTGACTGATTTCAAGAGAATTATGTAATATTAGGAATTTTAATTTCCTATTTTCTCTTTCCTTTATCGGCGTCGCTGTGAGAGGTCGATAGGAGTTTTGAGGAATTTTAGGATTTGGGGATTAGATACTATTATGCACATCCACAGTGCACTATGCACTCTTATGTGGCGCTCTTTACGTATCCATCATCGAGAATGGATGATTAGGAGGGAAAAAGGATAGAGGATGGAGAGGTATAAGAGCGGAACGTTACAACAGGTATACTTGTTAGGCTGAACATTGGCCTATAATCGGCAAACCAACGATTGGCAAAATAATGTTAGGCTGAACATTGGCCTATAATCGGCAAATCAACGATTGGCAAAACAATGTTAGGCTGAACATTGGCCTATAATCGGCAAACCAACGATTGGCAAAATAATGTTAGGCTGAACATTGGCCTATAATCGGCAAATCAACGATTGGCAAAACAATGTTAGGCTGAACATTGGCCTATAATCGGCAAACCAACGATTGGCAAAACAATGTTAGGCTGAACATTGGCCTATAATCGGCAAATCAACGATTGGCAAAACAATGTTAGGCTGAACATTGGCCTGTAATCGGCAAACCAACGATTGGCAAAATAATGTTAGGCTGAACATTGGCCTATAATCGGCAAATCAACGATTGGCAAAACAATGTTAGGCTGAACATTGGCCTATAATCGGCAAACCAACGATTGGCAAAACAATGTTAGGCTGAACATTGGCCGATAATAGGGGCATCGATCGTCGGTATACTGACATTAGCCCGATCATCGGCCGCTTCCATTCGATTGGCAAAACCTACATGGGGTAGGTCAGGTAATTTCGGAACACCCTGTATATCTCGTGAAAACGAACTTTTCGTGAAATGGTTGGATTTCAATGATTCGCACAACAGTTGAATCGATAAAAAACTGAAGTATTTATTATATTTTATTATATATACATTTTATAACACGCCTATTTACAATTTATACAGTAACGTCCAATTGAAGTGGAACAAGGTAATTTTTGTGTATTTCCGGTGAACTCTGACCGATTTCGAAAAT
>JARQST010000679.1:0-53451 GCA_030142225.1 Pachycephus smyrnensis
CCACATGGTACAACGTATCCTCATGGCACTTTGTATCCTTTTCCTTTTTTAATATTAATTCCGAATCCAAGGAACTTAAGGAATGAGATGAATGAGGGGGATGGAGGAAGCAGCAAAAGAATTAGAATCTAGAGAGGTTTAGAAAATGGGAATGGATTTGAAGAGATACGTAGAGAAAAGGCAAGAAGAATTGAAAGATATGGCATGATAATAAAAAAGTTATGAATTTGGTTGAGAGGGAGGAAGGATGAGGAATGAAGGAATAGTAGTGAAACAAAGCAGGACGAAAAATTGAGAAAGAGGAATTGAAATGGGCCGCACCCCTCCCATTTTCATGGGGTCCTACCTCTCCACAAGGAAGACTACGATCCCTCCGAGGCCCAACAATGAACCATGTTTTTTGCGGGTTATCCAGCTAATCATCAATTGTCTAACTTGGAACACTTACGCTACAAGTGGCGGCAACTGACGCTATTGATTATAGTTTAAAAATTGGACTACTATCTCGGCAGATAAGAAATTCGTATCCTCCCTAATATTACTTCATGTTAATAACTTTCAAGCGCTAAAAACAAAAATAAATTGGTTCATTTGCCTGAATTCCGTTTATCATCCCTCTACTGAATTGGCGTTGTCGCCAGAATGGGGGTTGTGGCTTTATTTAGATGCTAATACCATAATTATTCTTGAATAATAACTGAAAAAGAGCATGTGATTGACATAGGTCAGGAATTGTGTGCAAGTCATTGTGATTATGAGATTTGAGTTTATGCAGAAGTTTTTACGACTGAAGGGTGAGGGGGGGGGGGGGGGCTGAGTAAGTTATTTGGCACTCAATAAAAAAGCATGTATTTGGTAAAGCAGTACAAAGATTTGATAATTTTTTTATCAGCAATCTGCATCCCTAAATCAAATGGACATCACAACAGTCACGTGCTTGATAGTCAGTTGTTCCACAAAAAACTTCAATCAGTCAGAAACAATGAACTTTCAGATGTATAGAGACTAATCACGTAAATGAATTTTATATACATTTAAGCGACACACGAAAGTTCGATAATTTGATAATTTCGATTTAAATAATAAAACAATGTTGATTTTATTGAAAATAAGTATGGTATTAGACGTTACAGCTCTTCTTGTGGATGGTCGTGAGACACGTTCACTTGCAGTTGTGAAAATGAAACGAATAGTTGGATTGGGTATGACGCCAATGTCACATACAGGAAATCTTTTGTGTTGGAATTAATCATGAACCGAAATGGCGTTTCGGTTCTATTATACGTGTGAGTTAATACGCGTTAAAAATTGTGGGCTAATCAGTCAATTGAACGGCTTGAAATGTTTATAAAATGTCAAGATTAGAATAGATGAGATCATAAATGATGATCATTTATGGCTTCGAAGTAGCGTCCTTAGAAAAAGCTTTGTATCTTTCAAAAGTGTTGCAAAGATATCTTAAATTTGAAACTAAAGGATTTAATTTCAAATATGAACTGTTCAGAAATACATATGAAATAGTATTACGAAGCGTTATGGTTATTTCTACAATATTCACCATAGTCGTGTTTGTCTACATTTCTTATATATAGGTATATATAGAAACATATAAAGACTTCAAATACGTAAAAAAAGAAAAGAATTGTATGTACGACGTTCAGTCTGTCTTTTAGGTTCGGGAAAGACGTAGTCTGATTGATGGGATTTGAAAAGAAAATTTATTTTACCTCAAGATAAAATAAATCTCATTTTTTTCAATCTATACTGTTTCTGCTTTTCATGTACGATGTTGTGTATTTCCAACTGTGGTTGGATTGATTTCAAATTTTTTTATTAATTATAACGAATAGCACCATTATACCACTCTCTTGCGAAAAGTCTATTGGCATTTCTCACGAAATTTTTCGCAAACGAATATGAAACCGTGGGACCAAAAATACCGGGCCTTCCGATGATACACAGGCGTCCATTTTTCTATATTTGATTTTGCTTTCTCCCATCCTGTTGGACATTTTGAAAATCGAAGCACCATGGTATCGTTCCTCAGTCATTCGTACTCGGCTTGAAGGTTGTATATTGGGGTGGTTTCTCAATCTTGCAACGGGGCTTCAAGGTCGCGAGGCGATCCGGCTTGAGAAACAGCTGCTCCCCCTGCACAAGTGACTTTGATTTTTTTTAGAGAAAACAAAATGGAGCAGATGTGGGGAAATTAAAAAAAAAGACTTTCTTAACTACCTAATCTAGAATAATTCCAGTTTTTTTTTTATTTCTAGTTCCAGGGTCGCAAGAGATAGCTTGCACAAGATTTTAAAAGGGGTATACTTTTACTCTAACGGAATCGAACTAGGGGTGCATGTAGGTGCATGGGGTTTATATTTACTCGGATTTTCACTTATGGAATTGTGCACAAATATTTCTTTCTTATAGAGAGCAGGTAAGAAATAGGACGTGGACGAATGCTTGTGCTACAAAAGTGATGGATACATATAGGCAAGGATAGAAGGTTTGCAATGGCAAATAAATGGCGTAGGGTTTCTGTTTTGGTTTTCATGTATCCTACTTGGATCGTAAACCATCTCAAAAACAAAACAGACGAATAAATTGATCGTAAACACAGAAAAACGAATCACGATCCTGATAGAGTGAACTTTATTACGATTTTTTCCTTTGGATTTTTGAGCAACAATCATCGATTAGATAGAACTTTCAAGATCGTATTTTGAATCTGTATTCCTGTTTACTTTTTGTTCTCCGAGGTACGATTAATATTTTCGAAAAATCTATGCTTCTCACCCCCGAGATTCAAAATACGTTCCTGTCCATTTAGTAATATTAAATTTATATATGAGTACTTTGATCTTCTTTTTCTTTCCTTTCACTTGCTATCGCCATCATTCTTTTTCACTCAGATATTTTCTCTGAATAATAATACTTTGTCTTCTCTTATTCTGTATTATACACTTAGATTCGTTCGCAACTTTCTCACTCTCTCATACATTCACACCCAATTTTACTTACTAACCCATCTGTCCAAATCTTCAGTACTTATTATTCGTCTCCTTATCTAAATGCCCATTCATACAAAAGCATTTTGCAAACTTGTTCTACCCCTGTATAGTACTCTTGGGTACAGTCACTAGAGTAAGTGAAGTTCAGTCAGTCTTCGAGTCAAATAATATAAAAAAAGGCGCAGCTCCTACATCGTCAATGATTTACTATCTATACCCATAACAATCGATGTTGAGAAACACCGATACCATAAATCTTAAAAATATCAAAACAAATATTACTCATCATTCCAAAGAATGTTTAACAATTCTCTCATAATTAACAACTATACCGAGCAGATGTTTAAATTGCACAGGATATGAAAAACTGATTGTAGAATGGTGTTGCATGGACTAGTTAGCAGTGGCTAGGGGGGGCTGGGGGTGGGGGGCAGATAATCAAGCCGCAAGATGCATGCTGCATTCTACTTCATTCATTAATTATCAGCGGTCAACTATGTCTATCCCCTTTTCCACAACTATAATCTCGGTTTCCCATCAGCCTGATGCACAATGCATTATGCACTATTTATAATGCATTATGGATTATGCACTGTATCTCCACACAGTTCCCATTCATTCGTTTAGTATTCATTCAATAGAGATAACTCTCCTTCTTCCGGCTTGGTTTCTCTAGATCCTCTAGGTGTATCGTGTTCCGTGCTTGTCTGACCTGGAGAGTGTACTGTGGCCCGTGATGATGCTGATGCTGGTGCCTTTGATAGTGTTGCTGTGAGTGTTGTTGATGTGGCAGGGGCGGTCGTTGCTGCTGTTGTTGTTGTTGTTGTTCATGCTGATAGTATTCCTGTTGATATTGGGACGGTACTGGTTTCACGACGTGATTTTGACGTTTTTCATGTTGCACGTACTGTTGTGCCGTTCGTTCCATCGTTTCTACTGATAATCGTGGATCTTCTATCATTGTATTGGATGCTTTTGTGCTGCAATGATGATTTAATTGGGTGTAATGATAGAAAAAACGTATGCATGTCCATAAAGGCGTGAATCGAATGAATGATGGTTTACCAATGTACTTGTTGCAATGCTGGTACCGTGTTCCTTGGTACGCAACAACGATCCGATCGTAGAAAACAGATGAATCCCATTATCAGTATTGATAGCACAGTGAAGCCTGCGACCGCACCGATTACAAGCGGTATCTGTAATTTAAAGTTGCTTATAAGAGTTAGGTATTGTTGTTGTTTGCGATTGTTTCTATTTATTACACACCTGACCGGGTTCGTTGACTCTTAACATAAGGGCGCGTCGATCCATTCCGTGAGTATTTTCAACAATCACGTTGTACAGTCGTTGATCTTCTTTCATGGCGTTGGTCAATTCTAATATTGCTATGTAACAGTTCTCCAATGCCAATGGTTGTAGATCTAAAGCGCGATATCTGGACTCCAGCACTTCGCCTATTGATCGAAATTATAACAACGTATGATTTATTAATTATTATTTATTAATTATTAATAAATGTATCGGAATTTAAAAAAAGCACTATTTATGTTATGAGATACTATATTCTTGGTAACACTGTAAAACCTACTGTCTATTTATCATAATGCGCGCGGATTATCTTTATCGATCTTTAATGATCCTTATCATTCTATAATGATCATTAATCGTCGTATCCTAAGGGTTCGGTATCTTACCAGCATGAAGTCTGGTGCTGCCCCACTCCCACGCCACAAGCTTAGGAACGGGATCAGAACATAATCGTATTTCTAATTTTGCTGGGCTACCCTCAGTAGTAGATACTACAAACATTTCTGAACCAGCAGGTTTAACGACCTGAAATCATTATTTAATGATTGTAATAGTGTCCAGTGATAAATGAGAGATAATGAGACTTACTCTAGGTGCGCCAACCACCTTCAGTGATACTGGCTTGCTCTTGACTTCTCTAATATTTCCGTTGATCTTGTTCGAGGCTAAACATATGTATTGACCTTGCTGCTCATACGTCACATTATTCAATATCAATCGGGGACCTGATCCACATTCAACTGGTGGTCTACCGTCAGTAAAAATTTGAGCCCATCTGCAAAAGCAGATAGAAAATTTATGATGATAGTAATTGATTGTAACTATGCTAATTTATTAGTTGAATTGTAGTATACGCACCTGTATTCAGCTGGTGGCATTGCATCTGCATGACATTCAAAGGACGTACCTGTGTATAACAGTGCTGTAGTAAAATGATCTGGTCCTGCCGAAATTATTTTCGGTGGATCTAAACAACAGCAAGGTTCCAGATTAGAATCAGTTATTGTTATTGATGATTGGGCAATATAGTTGATTGAGATTGAACTTTCGAACTTACAATTGACTGATATCTGAACAGATACTGGACTGCTTTCGCCTTCCGTATTGGCAGCTTCGCATATATAGACTGCCGCGTGATCGCGAAAAATTGGCGTAAAGGTCAGGGTTTCGCCAATACTCGCTATTTCAGTGATACCCGTGCCCTTTGTTTTTCTCCATAAAATTGATGCAGGTGGATTCGCATCGGCCAAGCATCGTATTTCCAATTGATCGCGACCTTCTTCCAATTGTCCAGTTGGCACACCGACTAGTCTAGTTTCAGGTGCATCTGCACAATGAGATAACAAACTTCTAGAAACGTCGACAAAATTTAAAAAAAAAGGCTGAAACGTCTGAGAACATTTTAATCTCGTAGATCAATCTGATTAACATCGATGACTGTCGATTCGAAATACGTCAATATTATAATTAATCAACAAACAATCCTTTTACGTCTAGCTATCCATGATATATTAAATTCAAAATAAACCTGCAAAAATAAACAGTTCCTTACAAAGATAAGAAACGTACAAAAGACGTAGACAGAACTGAAATCCAAAAAGGTTTCAGTCGATCCCTCGAGTGTTTCTGTGATTTCATATACGAATTTCATTATTTTGGTAGCAATCCATTCAGAAAATTGAAACCTTACAATGGATCTAGAAATAGATCTTTTATACAGTCATTTATGATGTATTATATTTAATTTAAAGTACACGTGTCAGAGGTGCTTCGACAAAAGTTAGTTTAGATTTTGTGTTCGATAAAGAAATGAGTATAGGTAGCAATCGATTCAGAAAATTCAAACCTTGTAACGGATCTAGAAATAGATCTTTTATACAGTCATTAATGATGTATTATATTTAATTTAAAGTACACGTGTCAGAGGTGCTTCGACTAAAGTTAGCTTCGGTTCTTTCAAAACGCTCACGTTCCATGCTGAAGTCTCGACCTAGTATCTCTACAGATCATTAAGAATCATTGGACCAATTATATCTAGAGATACTCGCACGACTGCACTCAATGACACAAGTAATTCTCTCGCCCGTGAGGACTCTTCAAAGAATGCATATAAAATATACATCTTTGCACCTGACCGAGCAGCCAGCGCAGCTGTCCATTTCACGTAACAATGATTTCAAAATACGCGCCAACGAACACCCGCTGACCCATTCACAAATTCAGCTGCATTCTCCATGCATATAGTCCATAGTCTAGATTATATCTGGTACACCGTATAGTCCAGTGGTGAAAATAGCTGAGCTGCATTCCCATACATATGCAACTATATGCACCTATTCATTGCTTATATACCTATATATATTTTTCTATACTGTGTATAATACGTGTGGATGGTGTTTGTGTTTCTCATATACGTCCCATGCATATACTATATATATACTGTCGTTGCCTCATTCACCCTTATTCACCCTCATTCACCCTCATTCACCCTCATTCACCCTCATTCACCCTGGGCGTTCACCTGTACGAGTTCATCTCTTGCATTTCAAATATGGCACACTAGTAAGATCGATGCGAAACTCATTTCTTTATCGAACACAAAATCTAAGCGTTTATGTTTTCATATAGTTTATAGTGTATACTGGATTAGTTCGTGCGAACTTTATAAATCATTGCAAAAAAATCCGAGGATGTCGTTTACTATTGAATTTCATCCCTTCAAGGCTTATCCCTTAACCGGTTCTCGCGAAACGAAGGTTCGGGATTCCATTGTCGGGATTCGCGTTTCCGATAGAAATTCTGTGGCCGATGGACAATTTTTCATTTCTTTCCCTTTTTCGTCGTAATTGTTTTTCACGCTTCTTTCATTATTAATTATTTCTTTACGTACTCGTACTATGACACTGGTTGCATAGAAATTGATGGATAAAGATACTACTGGTCATAGTAAGTATAGTTATGGCAATTTTACACTTACATCGTACATCAAAACGGACTTCGGTACTGGAAGACATAGTTGGATTGGCGTATGCAGGATGAATGGCAACGCATCTGATTGGCTGACCGTATCGTGACCTTTCAGCAAGTATTTCGCAAGTACTCTTGGTCGACCAAGTTCGCGGATTGTCTGGTTCAGTACTGTTAGTTTGGGGTCGTAAAGTACGCAATTCCGTCTCTCCCAAGTACCTGAAAATGCATAAATCGTGAATTTGAGTTTGAGGGACCACATGACCTTTCGCACCCTTCATGACCTTTCTTTGTCTTTGTTTTTTGATAGATGGGCTATTATTATTACGTAAGTGGCTCTTAAACAATCTATTCGGCAATGACAAGAAATAATTATCGTATCACCTTGTAATCTCATTACTGTCTCAATGAAAATTTAAATATTATGCAAAAATCTCAGTTTGCACGTTTGGTTTATAATTATTTTTTCTCCATCTTTAGTAAACTTTTCGAAAGTTCACGCGTCAGCTGTTCGGTCGGCTCTCTGAATATGTAAAAGCCCGGAAATGGCTCCCTGTCTCCTTAGGGTTGTTTGTGCGAAATTCAGAGTAGATCATGATTATTCATAGTGTGAATATCACAAGGAGATACTCTAGACTTTGGCTAAACTATTGGTCTTACCTTAGAATACTTAACAGGCACTATAGTACAATGTATTATAATATACTATTTTACAGTCTTCTTCGCTGGTGGCACTAGTATTTACTATATTGTTCCATCAACACAAACAATACCCTTTGCAATAAATATACTAACTAATAATTCATGATCACGCAGAAATTTGTAATTGCGATTATTAAAGCAATCTTTGGTATTACAACAACAAATTATAGTAACAATGACAAGAATTCTGATAAGATTAAGGAAGTAGATTAGTAAGAATTACAATCGGAATAATAAATCCTGATAGAATTGTTATCATTGCTGCTAGTATTTGTTGTTATCAAAATACTAATCATTGCTTCGGTTATTGGAACGACACATTTTCCAGCGTGCCTGCGCAACAAAAAAATTTATAAAAATAATAAAAACCATGTTGCTATTAATAAATTAAAGATTATCGATATCACAATAACTATACCTTCTCTCCCCTTCTGTTCAAGACCCTATAAATCATAGTCATTGCAACACCCTTTTTCACTGTATAATTCCCCCAGCCATTAGAAACCGCAGGGCTTGCATTACACTATAACTCCACTTGCTATATACCATGCATATATTACTATTGCTACTTTACGTAATGAATCGAATTACGAACCATTTAATTAGTGGTGACGGATTCCCATACCGGGCTGTACAGGTGAGACTGGCAATCTCACCTGCCCTGGCAGTGACATTGGTACCAGGTAATATGAGACTGCCTGCGCATTCGATTTGTGGTCTTTGAGGGCTAACTGAAAGTGTACAATTAACCTCCATTAGTTACATCATGGGGGATATTGTTATAAAATATTCCCATCACGAGCAAAACTCAGTTAAATTAGCTTGGAATTATTTATTATGGGGAATTTTAACGATTTAGGGAGAAATTGTAAGATAGAAAAAATATTTTCATACCACGAACTACCAATCTAGCTGTATCCGACGCCAAGGCGTCTTGAGTTGTAAATTCGCTGGCTGTCACTTGACACTGCCATAGACCGTCATCAAATTCCAGGGCTGCTGATCTCACCCATAGTGAACAATCCCCTAGATCCGGTGACCCGACCCATTCGTATTTTTTCAGATGCATTCCTATTGGCTGTAACGAGAGATGAACAAGTTATTAGATGCTGTTAGAATTTTGAGTTCCGTATTGGGATTTTGTTTAAATAAATTTCTCTCTCTCCGTTACCAAACTCGTTTGTCAAATAAAACCAAACCAGATGAAACGGTTCCCAAGCGAACGAGCTGCTACTCTTTCCGTGGGAATATATAAGAAGTTAAAGATCGTACCCATCTAGTGGAAAAAAAAAAGTGTTAAAGGGCGTTCTCCCTCGCTCCCTCGCCAATCAAGAATTGATAAAAAAAAAAGAGCTGATAGAACGAAAAATTGCAGAAACCCAGAGGTCATTGGGTTGAGCATTATAACGGTAGGAGCGACAGCTTTGAGGGTAGGGATTGCGGATCTTTGACGGCACAAAAGCCACGTCATTCATTTAAGGGATTAAAATCCGGGCACGCTCTCTAGCTCGCAGAAAGTTCAACCCCCCCGGCTCACTTACTTAACAGCGAGAGCCCTTATTCCCTTTCTTCATTTTCCCCGATCCTTCCTACATCCTCATTTCTACGTTTCTGACTCTATTTCTCTTTCTCTCCCGCACCCTCCCCCCACCCTCTCTGCCACTATCTCACATTCTCTCCTACCCTCCCCTCCTCACTCTCTGACTCTGAATCTCGAGTTACCCCCTGGCGCACTCAGCCGAAGCTAGAGCAGCGCCGGCAGCTGCCGCCTGCATTCCCTTGCACCCCTATTGCACCCCCTAGCAGTGTTCAGTGTTCTCCGTAGAGGCCGCGACCAGCAATCAGCGTAATGCACCCGCAGACACACCCTCTACCCTTGCCGATGCACCCTTTAACCTCTACCCATCATCGCTAACCACCTTTCTGCCTTCCCCCCTACTACCCCCCGACATCCCACCCCTCAGCGGATAGTACAGGAACTTACCCTATATGCTCGGCTCGTCTCGCACACTGAAAACGGCCCGAGGAGCACACCCCTTGAACTGTACAACCGCCTCTTGCTACTATTACTATCCCTACCATGTTGTTGGTATATCGTGCCATCCCTCTTTCCCTTTGGGGGTAGGTAAAAGCTCCGGTTGCAATGAGAGATGCAGCGGCTAGGGATGCGACACGGGATTAGAGATGATGGCATCCTTATCCTTCATTCTTACCTCTTGGGATTTCAATTTTTTTCTTGCTCTTAATTTCCTAATACGATTAAGTATGAAGTTCCATACGGGGATGGTACATATTTTTATTTTTTGATAATTCCCAGAGGTTTTTTTTGTTTTAATATCTATAGTTTACCACTAAATAGACGAATTTTAATTATTTTTAGTGGTAGCTGGTACAGTATTAAATTTTACATTAGCAAATTATAATAGCTACTATAAAAATACTAACTATGTATATACTAGAGTGAAGCTTAATGTATCATGCATAGAATAGTTGTTGATACGAATAATAGTTTAGGATCTGAAAACTGTTTCCTCCCCTAATGCACTTCTAGTTCAATATTAGAGCGAACTACTTTAATGTGTTTGAGGGATCGAATGGCTTTTCGCAGAATGTTCCATTCGCTGTCTTTCGCAAACCCCGGTTTGAGATTTCGCATTTCAAATTGGTAAAGTGGCTCCTATTTGACTTTAATCATAAGGCACGTGATATAGTATAACTATGTATACATCTGTATATATACGTACTTAATATTTTGCTTGGCCTAAATGATCATTTAGCAAATATCGTTCACTTAATATGCAGCTTTAACGTTTATTAATTTGCAATGATTTCTAGTAATAAATTCATTCGTACGTTAGTTAATAAATTCGTATATGAATATTGTTTATGGTGGCTGAGTCGAGGTCATCAGAATATTTATGTTTATACAGTGCTTTACGAATGACAGTCAGTGCAACAATATCAATATCACATTCAAGTGACACTTTTACGTTATAACCTGATTTAATGGACTATCAATAACAGTTGATTTTGAAAATTTTCAATTAATTTAAGCAGTATAATCTTGCAGTGTTATTAATAAAACAGGCGTATTTATATTCAATAAAAATAATTTGATCTTCGCGAATAGAATTAATCTTATACTCATTGTTTAGTGTTTTAAAATATTTCTTTCTACGTGGCCAGGTAAATACGAAAATGCGAATTTACGGTATTTTTAAAAAGAATACTAATGGAAAAAGTCAAAAAGAGAAATACAACCCTGTATCGTTTTAACAAATCAGGTCACGCAGGTCAGAACGCGGACTTCTATAATTCGGCTGTCATTAAAACGGATCGACATCATCGAATGCATAGAAATTGATGCATCGATGCAATCCCGTGCATTCATTCTATAACGAAACAACCCCCACCTATGATCCGTGCATATAACTATACCTAATCTGCACGTGAAAGAACAGCAAAGGGGTAGTAGCCAAAGCTACTGTATTGTTCGAAATTAGCGTACTGGAAAAAAAATAAGAGAACAAAGATATTGCATAAAAATACGCAAGGTAGAAATACGCGTCCACATAAATTAATAACGAAGCGTGATATAAATTTAGTAATTAAACGAAATAACGTGATGCGTGCTAATTAATAGTTTCCAAATAGAAAAACATAACGAACGTAACATAAACATGAATTTTAAGGGGATTTTATTATCTTAAGGGGATGAGGTTTTTTTTTCTGATATGGGCATATGGCAGGAAGTGACGAGGGGATGTTCCTTTGTGTCAACGGGTGTTAGCTGAAGGGTGAACAAACCCTAGGGTAGCACTTAGCGAGAGGGTAGCTGCATCCCTTTTTAAGAGGAATCATCGAGTATCCCAGTTCTCGTGTTCACGGGAGGTCGATCTGTAACTTCGAATCTAAAACTTGAAACAGGAGATCTGGAAGCTGGAAGCTGGACCGCAGAACGTAGAACGTATAGGCGGGGTACTTCCAGCTCGAGGATTCAAGGGATGAAGTTTGAATCAAGGTAGAAGGGTAGTGATGGTGCTGGTGGAGCTGGCTGGTACTTGCTCGCTTCCTTCTCTCCTTCTTTACTTAGAAAACTACCCCTTTTCATTTGACTCCAAAGCACTGACGCTCGACATCAACCCCTTTTCAAACCCCCAGAAAGCCCGGTCGGCCAACTTTTTCAGACTAGGTGTTGTAACGACTTCAATTTAAAAGCCACGGTTGCCACGGACTCCAACTTCAACTTTTACTCCGTGGCTATCCCTCCTGGCCATTTCACCACTTCCTGCTGCGCTGATGCTTTTTATATTTATCTTCTTTATGGCGTGCGAGTCTTTTTAGGTGCGACCGCATGTAACCTGTGCTCGTGTTTTATGCATTCGCCATTGCAAAAACGGTATACGCGTATGCGAAGTTTTGTGGGAAAAATTCTAGGCCGTCGAATCGATCGAGTTCACAGAAAAAATCAAGCATCTGGTGCAGATTGAACAGCGCTGTTTGCCAAATATCCAACACTTCCGGTTTCGAAGTATCGCGTACGCGAAAATATTTTTTTTGCGATAACAAATGCATAAGGTGCAACTTTACGATTCGTGGCTTTGTGCCTGAAGCCAAAGTTGTTTGCCTTCGCATTTTATCTTTGTGTTTTTTCTTTTCTACTATCTTCTTCCTTTGTTTGCGTAACTTTTAGTCCATCAACTATCTCTTTTGTGCAAGTTGGCAACAGTTATTTATTCCAGCGATGCTTCTTGTTGGGTCTTGTATTTTTTTCTTCCTTGTTTCCTCTCTGCTTATCTCTTTTAACCATCGTTTACTCGCGTATTCTACATTTCTTTGATACGAACCCCTAAAGTTTCGAAAAGTACATACTAAGTCTTCGTCACAAACAGAATTCCTTATTTCGAGTAAAAATGAAAAGGTTCATTTAATTAGATAAAACTTACTTCTTCAGATTTTTCTTTTCAACGTATTTTCAGCATCTCTTTGGATCGCGTTATTGCGTTTCGTTAAATGTCAAAAGGACGTTAGCACACGCGTAAAACGGGATACTCGATTCGTTGCAATTCCAAAATTACGCTATTCCATTTTTCTGTTATCTTTTTTCTGTTATCTTTTTTCTACCAACCTTACGATCTTTTTGCCAGATGCACTGACCGCGTTTGTCCTGAACACGACAGACGAGTTTTGCATCCTGACCAGGATTCACTTCCGTGTATTGTGGCGTCTCGTCGAACTGTTGTATAGCTGTGCATCCTGAAGCAGACAAATGAAAAATGCGTATCACGATTCAGCACAACAAATAAATATCGATTATAGTTATCAAAAACATTGCCAATATACTTTAACAATTTTGTAACAATAACAAATTTGCATACAACCAATAATTGTGTGACAGAAAAATAGCTTCATAGTGTGAAAATTCTAATTAAACGTGATAACAATAATAAACTTGAATACTCCTAAGAGCATCATTTCATACATTGTTAATTAATGCGACGAACAGCCATTATTAATGCACTTCGCGAAATAAATAATTGAACAAATCGAATCGTGATTTTACGTCAAAATACGTAGTGCGAATTTATAAAAGCAAAAATCACGGCAGAACTATCAGATATACACATCGAATACCAAAGCGCTATACTGCAACTGCGCAGGTGCAAGCTCTTGAGTGTTTCCAAAATATTGATTTCCATTGATAAATTGTTTATCGATTCCATTATTGATACTAATAAGTTATTTCCTATATGCGCACGTATATAATGCGTGTATGGTATATTTATATTGCGCGCGAAATACAAATACCTATACCAAAACTCATCACAATGTTTTTACAACGTTCGGCTGAACCGAACAATGGTGCGTGATGCAGTTTTGTTGCATCGCAGTTGAGCTTGCTCTGGATTGCGGCGTTAAAAATTCAATTATAACCTCGGTTTTCTGTTTCCTTCCAACCGCGTCTCTCTCTCTCTCTCTCTCTCTCTCTCTCTCTCTCTCTCTCTCTCTCTCTCTCTCTCTCTCTCTCTCTCTCTCTCTCCTCTCTCCCTCCCCCTCTCTCTTTCTCTTTCTCTATATCCCTGCCGTTACCTGTGTACTCTAAAATATAACTGAATCCAGGCACTGCAGCTTCGTACGCACCTGCATATGCCATCTACCCTATAACATACTTTGGGGCTGCAAGCATGCAGCCCTTTTCATTATTATTTTCTGTTTACTCTTGACGCACATCGATAGACACTAATAGCTTTCGTCTATCGAAATTAAGGTAATAGGAGAACATTAGATAACAAGTATTAAATGCCCATATACTATACTGATAGTTTAAATAATTGCATATATTTCTTCAAAAATTTTTAAGTTCTTGATCGTTACTCTATTCGATGACAAAAGATCTTAACAATTACTATAATAATTGGCAAGTCGTCAATTGTATGCAATCAAGGTACATAGCAAGTGGTACTAGAAATAATTAAAACTATATTGGGAAAAGCGTCAATCGCGTGAATTCGTACTTATACCGTATAACTCATAAAAATTTACAATAAAGTTTTAATGAATAACAATTAATGATCCGAAGAAGAAACACTAAGTACCTTAAAACTGTTCCACGAAATCTTATCCTCGACTAAGCTGCTGGTGTCTCTTTAAAGTCCAAAGAGGACGAAGAAAGAACTATTGTATTGTAGTCCAATGAATAGACGAATAAAGTTAAACGATGGTCGCAAAAGATGCTTATCGCTGATTGGACGAGAAAAAAACACAAATAAATGGCAGTTACGGTAGGAAAGACGAGTCTGCGACAAGATCATCTTGACACAGCATCCCATTCTCTAGATGTCAAAAGTAGTGCACTTCAGGATCAATAACAACCGGGTACTGTTAAATAAAAATTATATCCTGACCCATATCGATATGGAGCTTTGCTGCTGGATTTCAAATTGGATTCTCGGAATTAACCTGGCGGTTTCGTAATTTCCGTCGATATTGAAAAGAGTGCGTTATTAAAGATACGCCACTGCTACCCAACTGGTAGATAAATTTTCCTTCGTCAAAGCAACCAATTGGATTTCTCTATTCACATCGTCCCACGGTGTCTAATCAGTCCGGTATTCTTCTCTATGATCGTGAGTAAAATTGCGCGGGAATTTCGAATTTTCATAACTCAGTGACGTAACGGAACAAGATTCCAGGGGTCCTTCGAATGATAATGCGGATGATATACAGGGTAGCATCTTTTTTGTGGTGTGATGCTCTGGCGTTTTTGTCATATCTAATCTTTACCGGTACTATTCACTAGACAATCGAGAATCGCGAGATCGATATGAACAGGACGATCGATAACATCGATAACGACACCGTTGACTTGGTATTCGCGGTATTAGCGTTATTTGATTTTCATCCCCATGGAAGCGACAATATTGATCTCTATGGCAGATCGCTTTTTAGTTGGGCTCATTCCAATTCCGAGAACATCGACTTAATGATGAATGTCATCAGTCGATGGCGATGATCGTCTGTGCCTCCTTTTGTGTTGCGTAACAACTAGGTCCATCCAATAGTTTGAAAGCTTTCAGTCATTGAGACGTCGCAGTGAAAATGCAAAATAATTATTTAGGTATGCAAGTATTTTATAAGTGTATTTATATAATTAATTTAAAGTATGGCTTCTGAGAATAAGCAGGACGAATATATTGACGGTATAAAGCAAAAGGTTTTCGAAAATAATAAATTGCTGATGTTACGCACGTTAGTTTTGATTTTATCAATGTTTATAACAAATAGTACAGATAACAGAAACAGATAGCACATTAGAGAAAATACCGATATAAAAATCCTTCAGTTACCAGAAATCGGCACGTGCATCTCATTACATGGGTTTGCAAAAAATTTTTGCAAACGGATGTGATGGGTGCAGTAGGAGCAGGATACAGCGGTAACAAGGCGTTCAATAAACCCATTGAAATTGTTGTTCATTTATTGGTTCGCTAATTTGCAATTGGCATTACTGAGTATAAAGCGCATTTTGGAAATTGTTTTCAATATATATAATATAATCGCGTTATAATTTTTCTGCATTATACTTTTGCACCGAATGCATGAATAATCTTCAAGAAAATGCATATACAAGGAAAAAGTATCCAGGGAAATTTTTTGTATGAGTATCTAAATGTGCAAAAAATATTTCAAATGTTTACGTGATATATCTTGCAATTGTTAGCTAATATGTGGATAGCGAATCGAGGTACATTCAAGCAAGAAAATATCTTGATTGATTTTTCGAGAAACAAACGCTTCTATTAAGGCATCACGATGCGTTTTAGCTCTAGATAAAATCGAGAATTGGGGTATGAAAAATAAAGCCACGTAATTGCCTTTTTTTCTTTAAATTGAAAAATAAAACAGAAAAATTGATTGGTTTGCCGCTTGAATACAAAAGAGCCGAAAAATAGAAAAATAATTCAAGCATTGGGTAGCATAGTCAGGCGCGCATGCGCAAACCTTGATGCATTCAAGTTTGCACACTTTGATGCATTCGGGTTTGCACACGTACGCGCGTAGACACGCGGCAAGCGCACTGATAACATGCACATATTTCAAATTACTGGAGAACAATTGTTTTCATATCATTTTTGCAATACGATTTTCATCCGCGACTGCTGACCACGCAAAATTGATTGGTGACACGTTCTGGTGTGATTATTCGCGATTTTATGGATTGTTCTAAAAAAAAACACTTTTCTGTAAACGAGCGTTTCATAAATTTTCCGACCTGTTCCAACTGATAGGGAGATTTCGTGTCGATAACGTCTACGTAGATTTATATATTTGTTAGAGAGGGTGAAGCAGTAGGTGGAATTTCCATTTGTTCTTTTTTTAAAATTCTACATAGTAAATTTTGAATTTTCAAATTATGAAAAAAATACTTGTACGATTTTCTACATTTCCAAATTTTCTATAGCTACGTCACTCTACCATTGTTATATCTTAAAAAATTTTAAAGCCAATAATATCGTTCACAATCGACGTAAATAAAAGTAGATTGATCCCAAAAGATATTTTTCTAGACGAAATCGTTTATTTTTACAGTTAGTATCTTCGTTGATCGTATTTTCAAAAATACATTTTTTTCAATTCGTTATTTCATCGCATTTCGACTCTGGGTCAACTTGCATCTTCGTCACTACGTCAGCAATGCACCAGCCAAATAAGGTCAGTAGTAGAAAATTGTAGGGGTCGCGTCACAGGGCGATCCTAGTAATCGGCAAACAGATTAATCTGCGTTACGTTGCGGACTCCCCCATTGCCTTGATTGTGAGTTACGGGAGCCGAGAGTTGCGGCCGTGCGAGAATTTAATTCTCCGGAGCTCGTTTATCAGGGGCTCGAAATGCGAAACGTGAAACATCCCCCAGGATGTACGCCATTGGCTGCCCTCCCACACCCACCCACCCCCTAGCATGACCCCATGCCAATCCCACCCTGCTGAATCCCACCCCATTAACCTACGCCACTGGCCCCTCTCAACCTCACGCTTCTTTTTTATTACCTCATATTCGTTAGTTATCACGACTTGGCCTAACTTGTATTAGAAAACCGTGGAATCCGCTTTTTCGTGGAAATTGACAATTTCCGGTACAGTCTGGGTAACCTATAAAACCTTACGATTGCCTCATCGTAAATCGTACGTTAATTAATGAATCGTTTCATTTTTCTAGTTCGAACAAATTTTCTTCAAAGGCACGCTCTGTCAATCTGATAAGAACGTATGCTGATAAGAACGTACAGAAGAGCAGATGCTGAATTGATTAGCTGCTTTCTTTTATTCTTCTAGATGCTTCCGTAACTTTTCACGGGGCTTAGCAACAAAAGCTTTCGGCTAGGAGACGACTTCATTTCCGGTGGCTCTGACCGGAAGTGAGTTACTGCCGGTTTTTCTGCGTGGCTTTGCGGAAATGTAAATCCCTGCCGGATTCAATTCGAATGAATCTGGCTAGCAAGCGCTCTGTTCTCTCGCACGAAAGCGAAGCGGTTTTTTCCGATTTTTCGATTTTTTAAATATTATTTTCTTCGTTCTCTCTGCCCTGGCGTACCTTTTTCCAATCTCCTTTTTATTTATTTTTTTTAATCTACATCCCGTTACGTAACTAGTCGCCATTTTTGTTCCCTTTGAAGCGCCCTGCAAAACGGTACGAGTCAACCGGCCGAAAGTACACGATAAACCGTCCGTCTGGCCAATTTAACCGTTAATAAATCGACATGCTGCTCGCTCATGCACTCACTTTATACATCAGCAGATTATGGCGTTAACTTACGTAACACAGCCCAAAGCATTACTTTGAGGTATATCAAGGCCATACTTTGAGGCCATGATTTCGTAATTTGTTTTACATTAAAATTCGTCTACTTATTTATACCTCCTAATGCAATTGGTTTATAATATTTTAAATATCACCAATTCCCACTGTATAATCTTGACGAACACGGAAACCAGGTATTTTTCTTAATTTTCCAAATTACAGGGAAACTCTGATTAGAGCTTTCGTACGAAAGCACACAGCCTTTACATATTCTGTAAGACACATGCATATGGATATCCTAGTGAATATTCCCACGCGGAAGTATGCAGTTGGAATAAGCATAGGTTACGCAATTGACAAAAATTTTCTCGCAAGCTGCCAGCAAGAAAGCTCAGCTAGAAAGTTGCACTGCAATTTCGATGGGAAGAAGACAGAAGTAAGGGCTTTTACGAGTACAGTAAAAGGATATAGAATGATTTACAGGACCTTAAAGTATTATAGCGTTTTACAGCTGACTAGACGGATTCTGACCTGATTAATAGATTCGCATATACTTTCGATCCTTTTGCTAAAGTACGTACGAATTCGCACTTTTTCATTTTTATTCGTAAATTAACTTTGCTTCTTATCCGCTCATAATCTGTAACTAACGTACGAGTTTGAAGCTTGCAAAAAAATTGCAAAATATAGAATCGATCGTACTCGTTACTTGTTGCGTATAGCATTGATTGCAGGCGTTATATTTTTTTGCGATGATAACGCGAAGTTCGGTATAACGTTACACGCGATATTTCCAGTGTGAAATATGACCGAGTAGTGCTGCGCTGTGGAACGTTGTGTATCTACCTTTAGCCATAATTAATATTAACTATCAAAGTCCTCGCCTGCGGGACCCCAAGCATAATTGCTAAATCCATACGGTGCTCACCCGGAGTATTCCCTGAAGGAAATTCTCTGGGGATGATACGAGCATATATGTATGACACTCTTAGACTAATTAAACAAACCTGGAATTATCATGTTAAATTGCCCTTGGAAATTTCGAGGTAGATAAGAAAAAATTTCTTTGCGAATGCGAATTATTGTGTGTGTGTGTGTGTATATAAATATATCAGCGATCAAATGGTTTCATAGTTAGGATACGCAGCCTCCCACTTCAAAGTCTGGTATAGTTTTCGGTCCATGACTTGAATCTGACCTTGCATCGGATTTCAAGATACGAGTGCTAGAGAACAGCGCATATAAGAACAGAAAAATAAACAGCAGCAAAAACAAAAATTTGTCATTAAAATCTTGTATATGTGGGGGTTTACCTACATATTTTTTGAGATCAAAATATACCAGAATTAAATCAAAGTCGTCTTAACATTATTATTGTCTATGTGCGTGTATATATATATATCAGCGATCAAATGGTTTCATAGTTAGGGTACGCAGCCTCCCACTTCAAAGTCTGGTATGGTTCTTGGTCCATGACTTGAATCTGACCTTGCATCAGAATTCAAGATACGAGTGCTAGAGAACAGCGCATATACAAAAAACAGAAAAATAAACAGCAACAAAAACAAAAATTTGTCATTAAAATCTTGTTTTATATGTGGGGGTTTACCTACATATTTTTTTGAGATCAAAATATACCAGAATTAAATCAAAGTCGTCTTAACATACGATTCGGGAACGTCAAATTGTGCTGTAAGGTTACGATATGTGTGTATATATATATAGCATATACCTATATAGCATATTTCAATTTCAGAAAACCTTATGTACATAAACAGCAAAGAATATATATACGCGAAGAGTATTACGCAATATTAAGAGAGTAAACACGTATTGTCACGATTTATATATTTTTCATCTCTTTTAATATTTTTTTGGAAGTAGAAAACGGAGTCATCGCAAAGGTAGAGGCTGCGTCTCGCGAAAGAAAAAAGCAAAAAGGTAGATAAATAAACGGCAGACACATAATAAAAATAAAACAGCACCGTTAAAAGGGAGTAAAGTGCGAAAGTAATGGTCCGGAAAGGAATAAAAGGGAGAGAGAAAGTAGGAATGATTGAAAATCTCGCAAGTCCTTGATCGTCGCGAAGGGTAGGAGATCCTCCAAGGGTAGGAGATCCTCCAAGGGTAGTAAAAATCCCTTTCGACATTTTACATTCGCATCTTGTCCTCGGCCATTGTACAACCTTCGCAGAAAAGGTACGAATACAAGCGGATGAAAAGTTTCCAAAAATTCGCCAAACTTTTCGCCAAGTCTTACGTAAGAAGCTCAAGCATCCAATAAGATATTACGTATTTTTAAAGCCGTTGCTAAAGGCTATACAAAGAACAGTAAAGTAGGGAGTATAAAATAATAAAAAAAAAAATATCAAAACCACCGCGTCATCTTATATTTATTTTTCGCCATTATTTTTACCTCAAAACCTCCAGTTTTTCTTTTTTCTCTTTTTACCACCTGTACTTACTCACCTACTATACTACCTACTATGTCTTTTATGCTTTCCACTATCGCTATCATGACGAACGGTTTATACCTTGGTACATAAATATACACAGACCCAAGCTACGCGCACGTTACCCTGAATCTTGGTATTGCGAAAAAGTGCGAACTACCCGCTTACGCGAAATCCTACTGAGCTTTTATAGTCGCCACTACCCCTGCTTATCCTCCGTGTCCCATTTGCAGGTACACATATGCATGCAAAAAAATGCATCTGTTCATCTTTTTTCAAATTATATAAATTGCCTACGTTCGCCTCCTTTCGCTGTTTACTGTACATACACGTGCATATATTTGCATAAGTACTTTTTTGCACACTTTTACGAGTTCTACGGGCAACTACCTTTTTTTGATTAAGCAAACTTTTTAGTATACACACTATATATTTTTTTTATACGCGACTGTCAGGCTAACTTGCTGCCCCCATGGACCACTGTACTTTATATCATTGTTTGTGGTTTTTTTAATAATTTTTGAGTTAGTATGCGTATTTGCGAGTTCACGTACACTGGTGCATTTTTAGTAGTATCATGATTATAGTTCCAAGTAGTTTAACTACGTCATATCTTCAGATCCTGAGATAGCCAGTAGACCGGTTAGTATCTGCTATGGAATTAGTACGCGTGCTGGATACTTGTACGTGTATTCGCGTACAAGTACGTAACGGTAAGCTGCGCCCGGTTTTTGCCCCTTTTCTACTTTATTTGCTTTGCAGTCGCGAAGGACGACATTTTTCACAGAGCCGTGTGCTTTCGACTGTTATTTCAACGAAAATTCACCGTGCTACGGCTTCCCATTGTCCCTTCCTCGATTCCACTGTACTTTTACCTCTTTTACCTCTTTCCGCAAAATTCACTTTTCTCCTCTTAAAGCACCGACGTTTTCTACCGCCTGCGTTCACCTCCCTCACGCGCTACGAATACAACCTAACCTCGTCGCATGGCGCTTCTTCCACGCTATTTTTCATACTCGTAAATTCGCATTTTTATATTGCGCTTTACGCTCTTTTTTGCTCTTTTTTTTTCAAAACCTACTGTTCATATTTCTTTTTTTATTCGTCATTCATTTGGGATCCATGACGTCTAGTTTGTCGTCCGTTGAACAGCTGCCAGCTAATTTCTGATTCAGGTGTGTGTCGTGACTATAATTTTTCAATATTTATCTTATCATTTAGTTGTCTGATCAACGATAACTTATGGATTTGCGAATTCTTAGGGAATTGCACAATTTTGTAATTCTACAATTTTCGTTCAAAATTATAGTATCTGTACAGCTATAGAATGTCTCGTAATCAGAATCATGGCTGATTGCACAGTAATAAAAAAATACTACTGGCAAGCATCAGCTGAAATTATCATCAAAATCATTAGGGCAGCCGTGTTTACGTTAGCAAAGAAAGTTAAACGTTTACTAGAAATTTGTATAAACGTTTCTTCGCAAAGTCACTGAATCATTCACACTGTATAATCTTGAATGATTTTTCGGCGTGTGCGTGCCGCCAGACACGCGAGGTATTATGAAAGCTTTACAGAGAGTAAAATAGTGGCAGAGAGGATGATGGTAAGTGACGAGGGGTCTTGGGGGAAGAAGGAAGGGGAAGAGAAGAAGGGGTGAAAGGTCATGCTCGAGAAGGTAGGAAAAGCGTGAGCGGGAGAGAAGGAATTGAAAAGGCGAAGAGAATTTTTTTATTTCTTGCCCGGAAATCACGAGTCGTTCTGCTTTAGGATTCTTAGGGGGAAGAAAAAAAAATAAAGGAAAACGAAAAGAAAGAAAAATAAATAAAAAGGAGTTCGCGATGAAAATAATAATCCGAAAAAGCTTCCACGTGAAACGTTAACACCCCTTTTTTACAGTAGCGTCGCGCTTTTAACATCTGCATAGGCGTCCTCTGAATTTCTATAGGTGTTGCATCAAGCTGACTGCCATTTTTTATGGAAAAACTGCGTCAATGGATTCCGACAGTAGTCTCTTTTAATCTCTGGAAAAATATCTTTCTTGTTATCCCGCTCTTTCTTTTTATGAGATTTTACTAATCTCCTTTCCGAGTCACGGTCGACGATCAGACCTACATACCATTGTTATATAAAAGCAGGAAAATTACGTAGCCATTTTTGATATCATTTTAGATTACCAGTCTAATACTGGTAGTCCCTTTTGAAAACTAATTTAAAAATTTCGAGTTTCAAGTGAGTTTTGAATTTTTTTTTTGTTCAAACATACCAAATCCGTCGACGGGCTTTCACTACTTTCATTCGTTTCGACTTTAATATTTATTAAACATTAATGTCCCATTAGCGCGTTCCTTTTTATGTATGCATATATAACCCACCTGTCCCCATTAATAATTACAGTTATTCGTATACCCCGTATGACAGTGCAAATGAATCTGCCCATGGCGAAGACTAACGCGTAAATCCCACATAAAATAGTCATTATTAATATTACAACACTGTGCATTCTATTATCATTAGAGAAGCCAAAATTAATATATTTATACCGTTCCGACAGTAATTCTAGTAATTGCACATTTTAATTGAACAGTAAATTTGTATCATTAAAAAAATTCTATCAATGTTAATAACTCGAGTGGTTGACTAAAATGTATTAGCAGTATTGAACAAAATCTATATAACACATTAAAACAAAAAGTCGTTATCTTAAAATGCTAATAAGCGAATAACCAATGAAAACCATAATCTCGATATAGTGAATCGGCTTTAACTATTACATATATCCATTTAACTATTACATATATCCATTTATGTATAAATATTTATCAATTCATAGGTTATATCTATATCTTTAGTACATGGTGGCGGACTCTGGCGTATAAGCTCCGAATTACGTGATTCATCAGAGAGAACGAAGCTTAACGTCACTGCTTATTAATTACATCACCGATGCTTTCGGAATACGTTGCGTCACGTTGCACCCCCCCCCCTCCCCCCCTCCCCCGCCACTTTCGTGTACAGTTGAACGCCTCGACCTCTTTTTACTCATGCCCCTATTTACCTACTTTCAACCCATTTCACCCAGCCTTTTTCTACGCACTTACTCATTAACTTGGCTTTTCGACTTTTTACTCTTCTTTTGATTTCCCACCGGGACGTCGAGACGCGTTGTTTCTGGTTTATTTCGTGGCTTATTTTTTTGACTTTTTTATTTGTACGTTATTGCCTTTTTGTTTATATATTAGGCGACAAGGGAAAAATGTGACTGAGAGTAGATGTTTTGTGGAGTTTAATTATAACTGTATAGAACGTGTGGGAGTGTCTTGTGAAATTGCTATAGCAACGGAGGATTCGCGTGCGAATTTCTGTATTCAAAATGTTTGACGAACCGTTAGATCGAATGAATGAAAATTTATAGGGAGATTAAAGTTTCCGGGCTAGACCAAAGTAATAAAATTCGTAGATGGACTTCCGGTTAAAAGTAGAGCGTGTATGAAATTAATTTTCTTCTAACGGTTAATTCGCAAGCTGTTTATCACGAATTTTGATTTTTAAATTATTGATCTCTATTTATTAGATATATTAAAACAATTCTGTTTCCGAATACAGAAGTACTCATGATTCATGACGCAATTGCGAATGCTCTAGTTAAATATCGTAGGATATCTTTATTAATCCTATTGTTAGCTGTTTAATTGGAATTGTACCGAAGAAGAAGATCACGGATGAAAAGACAGAAAGATACTTTATTGCGAACAATAGAAAATGAAGCGTCTTAGCGCTCGATTACGCACAGCATCCCACAGCATCCCACCCCTTCGCGTTCTCAGACCTTACGCGTCCGTACCGTTCGAGCTCTATGCTTATTCCGGTCTTATCTCTATTCTAATAATCCAGCCTTATATCCATTCTAAACATTCTAATAAGCTAGCCTTACATCTATTCTAAACATCCGGCAGGTAACTAGCCTATGCACGCCTCTTGACTGTTATACAGGTCTTCGCAGAACTACGACGCTAGCTGACAAAGAGATTAAACAAATATAGTGAAACGCCACACATCCCACACTAAGCCGACCTGCAAAGACATACGCCCTCGAATGTCCTAATCCTTTTCATCAACTAAATCGTCGTCCCTTTCTTCAGTTTCGTAGTCACTGTCTTCTGTCAACCAAGGCTTCATAAAATCGGCAGCAGTCGACATTCATTGGAATCCCTCATGTTCTCCTACCTCGTGGACAAGATAGCGATTGTTTCGCAACACTATGACAATCTCGTAGAATCCCAGGAACTTCGTCTGCGAGCTTTTGTCCTGGATCCTGTTGCGTCCTCTTCACGTCAACCAGGTCACCTTCGCGATACGCTTGAGCTTCTTTCCGTTTCTTATTAAAACCTCATCGACTTTCTTTTTGAACCTTCGCGATCTTCTTTACCGACTGAACACGTAATTCGTCTCGACTTTCTTGAAAGGAAGCAGTCCACTCGTTTTCCAGCAGCTGTCGCGCATTGCTATCTTCCGTGAGTTCCAAACAGTAGGTGGAACGGAGTCGTTGATATACTTCTGTGGATCTTTGTCTTTAGACACTGCTGAGCAATACTCAGATACTTGTGCCATTCCTCAGACTTCGGCGCTGCCAGTTTCGTCAAAAGCAGGATGAGCGTTTGATTAATGCTCTCCAATGGTCCATTTGACCTTGAAATTCCTGTTATCATCAAAATATTTTTTATTCCTTCACCTTTGACATATGCTTCAAAGTCTGCTGACCTGAAGGCTGTACCCTGATCCGAGATGATCCTCCTCGGATTACCTAATACAGTCGCTTGCTTCTTGAGTCTTGTCGTCAATCCATCATCACCTTGGTCGATGAGTAAATTCGTAGACAGAGGGTTCCTGCTCAACGCATCTACAAGAGACCTGCTTTTCCCTGGACAGTGCTAAATTTTTTAGTGAAATTCTTCTAGCAAAAATGCCCATCTAGCTAGGCGTACCCATAAATCCTTCTTTGAGATCGTCTGAACGAAGTCAGTTTTTGCACTGACCTTACACAAATTTAAAACTGGTTTGTTAACAAATGTGAATCTTAACCGAGCATTTGTCTCTCTCTTTGCGAACTTATACGTCATCGCGGCTTTTAAAAGCTACTTCGCAAAACTACGAGGCTAGCTGACAAAGAGATTAAACAAACATAGTGAAACGCTACGGATCCTAGAATATAGTTAAATTCTAGGTTAACAGAATTTCGCTGTTCTCGACTATTTGCACTATCGCCAAAAGAAGAGCGAGTCACGATGGTTTGTTTTTTTTCGAAAACTTTCCTCTTGAAAACTAGTTATCCCGGTCATTTTTCAAGATCCGCAAAAAAAAGAATGAAAAAAAGAAAGAGGAAGGTCTTGACGATGCGTCCGTCTTCTACTCCTTTTTTCCGTTCTCTCCCTCCCACGATTGTATCCCCTTCCTTTTCCTTCGCTCAGTGGGCTGACGATTAGGGGCTAATTGCAGAGAATAATTGATCGCTCGATTAAGCTTCCAGGGCCGCAACTACATATAGATTCCCCCTGTTACCGAAGGTCTTCGTTATTTCCTTGGTTCTCGGCAATTTCACATCAGCCAGGCTCGTCAGCCTATCCCTGGTGGCTTGGCTGGTAATAGGTGGAAAGTAAACGATAAAATATTGCGGCGGCACAGAAGGGTCGCCAGGAGGGCTCATTAACCCTCATTTGGAAAGCACGAAAAGCTTCACAGAAAGCTTCGCCAAAAGCTCCAACGTAGTTAGTACAGGGTAGCAGGGGGGTTGGCTGGGCAGGTTGGTTGCTTGGTATACAAGGGTTGAATTTTACTCTGTCGAGTAGGTACGAGGCAGCCCTTTACATTTTACGACTTGATCCAAGAGTACCGGCGTATTCAAGCGTATAATCGAAATTTACATTTTTTTTTTCCTGAAAGTCAGGGGTAATTAGCGCGAATTAATAGGAATCATATTCCTTACCCCATTCCCTACTTTGTAAACTCGTAGGTCCTTTTAGAACTGTAATAAACATTCTTGTCCAGCTTCTAATAATAAAAATGTTCAAATATAGTAATAAATTCTAAAAAAAAGCAATTTTTCTGTTTTTAAATAAAAATTTTTATTTCATTTTCAAATATCCTTATCATTCCAGCGAGTTTACTACGGTATATGGAATCTCTGTTAGTCTACCCACCCTAGTACGCTATAGGTACATAGCACGAGACTCTTCATAAGTCATGATCTAATTACTTGTGGAATTTATTCCGATTTCCTTAGGCGCAGGGGTTAATTAACCATTTTGATGTATGACTAATTTGAAAATGGTCTTTTCACTGTATCATTTATATATCCTTCGTAATAAATACCTACAATAGTATCTCCGCGTAATCACTATCACAAGTACTTGCACCCAGTTCCACTGACACAGTGAACTGTTCATGTCGAATCATTTAATCCTGATTGGACAATAAAGCGCGTCAGTAATGCTCATCTCGTAATTCAACGATTAATAGGAGCCAGTGAGCGGGCAGTAGGTACGTGCAATTAATAACCAGTCGCGCCACTAAATCGACCCATTAATCTATCCGGTGTCCCGTAAATTCGCTACGGTTCAAAGGCGACGATGGCAGCAAACTGTCGTGATCCGAAATGGTACGGGACGAGTTGACGCGAGATCAAAGAAGGGTTGGACGTCGAGAACGGACAAGGGTAGGGGGATGGCCGATTGGCCCCAGGAGCAGTAGAAGGGTTGGCAAATGGAGGGTGGCCAAATGAAATTATAAGGCCGTCGGAGGTGGTAGTACGCTTGGGCGGTGTATGCCGGAAATAGTGGGTGTCGCGGGGTAGTTTCCGCCCTCGTTCACCCTTATATAGCTACCGTCGCTCCCTGTGCGAATCCCCTAGAGGTCGGGAAGTCACCCTGGTACCGGCTGGAGGTGGCTTAATTGCCCGGTAATTGCCACTGTCTGCGCGACGCGACAATGGAAACGCGAAGATTGGAAATTTACCAAATGACACGGACCGTCGCGGAATACCTTAGCGACTTGCTAAGAGCATTATTGCCTCTTGATGTGCATACATAGTAGCTGCTATGTATAGTTACCTTTATTGTCAACTCTTTAAATGAGGTCAACGACCGGATTTCTCTAATAGGTCTATTGGCAAATGAGGACTGAAAAAATGTTTATGACGGTTACAGAAAACACTGTGTAACCACTAGGATTGTTTCCACAAGCATTTCCGACTTTACCTCGACTTCCTGAATGTTTTTGTCGTCCAAAGGTATGAGATATGTCTGTAAGTCGTGTACGAGTTAAATATACTTTGAGAGGGGCCATCCTTCAACGAATTTCAATGTATAAGAGTCCCGTCGACCTGACACGTTTTACTGGTAGATTGACTACAGCTAGACTTATGGGACGTATGCGTTTTATAATAAATGCGACGTATGAAGTTGTAAAACAAATTTTTTACACCGGTTGTCACTTCAAAAGTGAACTTAACGATAACTTTGACTTTTGATTCAACTTGTTATCATTCCCATCGAAGATACATGAGAAATTCACTGTCAAACATTGGACGCCTCGGATATTGAACTCCTGACGTCACTTGTCTGAAGTTTAAATCAATTGGTGCAATAGTTGAAAGTTGATTTGTCCCAAAGTATTCATAGATTACACGCTCCGTAATGGGATGTTGAATTAAATGAAATAGTAAAAAGTAGAAACCATTGTAGTACATCGCAGTTACCCAGATTAGAATTTAAAGTACGTAAACAAAAGTAAAGTATAAATATTGCAGAAAAAGATTATCTACAAAGGAACGATCATATTTACAAGTAAAATGCGAGTGGATACTTTTCAAACTTTTCAATTGAACGCAGCTTAAAAAAAAAACGTTTTGCAAAGTACCGTCAGTGACTTTTGTATTTGCATATTTTTCCAGTAATTCCTCGATAACGCAATAAATAAGCAATGCACGAGCAACGCATTAAAAATAGTCGACACCGTAAATATTTGCAAATGCGAATAACAAAAATCTCTAGCCTTATTCAGGTAGGAATTTTATTTACCGCAAATTCCACAAACCCGAAGTTTCACTCGGAAGCTGCTAGAAAAAGATTCTAACAGTTTCGCTCATCGCGTCTCGATCCATTTCCACGTTTTCCGCCGTGAAAAGCGTATTTCCTTTTACCTTTCCACGTCCCGCTATTTCTCAATCTATAACTTACAACCCTTTCGTGGTTTCGCAGGAAGCCAAGCGCCACCACCCTTGCAATTCCCATAGTCAAGAGCGAAGTGTAAGCAGCAGCCGTTGATAACGAATTTCCGTGGCTCTTTAAACTTATCCGATTTCTCTGGTACTTGTGAGATATTCAGTCGTTTCTACGAGCTAGTATTTTACTATATCTATACTAGTCGGTAGTAGCTCTAGTATATAACGCTGGTAGTACACACAGTCGTACAGCCTGGCTGTATAGTATTTGTATTACTACTATATATATACTATATATATATCAACTCTGAAAGTCTGGGTGTCTACGGCTTTCGGTAGTTTGATTAAATCTCATAAAGTCGGCAAACTCGTTTTTACTTCCTGGAAGTTGTGAAGGCGTGGAAATATTAATTATGACTTCAGTATATATTGTATTTATTGTTAATTGAACTGGCAAACTTATACGTATAGGGTAGCTGCTCGTTCAATTTTATATTATTATACCCTTGATTTAATTGGAAAATTCGTTTTTTGTATTCTTTCATTCTTTTTATTACACTTAATGTATTTTCGACAGTCTCCCAGTGATTATTGACAGTGAAAATAATTATTGTTTTGTTAATAAGAACTCCTTGATGATAATAATAATTGATATGGCATATCATTGTTCCAGTTGTCACAAAGAACGTTTCTGGTCCAATCTCCGTCTCAAGTATTTGATTGACTAGAAAAGCTGAAGGTTCCTTGTCAAACTCATAGTCAGATTATTAACTTAAGTTACGTAACAGTATCTCTATCGTTTTAGAATAATCTTCGTATTGGACAGAGTGGCCATTTACCCTTTAGCGGAAATCGAGACAGTGTAAAGGGAAATTTCACGGCACAAGACAGCGCTTCGATTTCTCCTTTAAAGCGCCTTTATTGAATCTATTGTAGTCAAACTTCAGAAATTCCAGACAGTCCCCCGAGTAATTTTCTATAGGGTGTCTCTGAAAGCTTCTACGATGAACTGTCGCGTAATACAACCCTCGATTACTTCGAGCCCTTGCCACAGTTTTGGAAATGAGTTCACAGGGTTGACAGACACTTGTCAGAACTGTCGCAGGGTTCGTCTGAGTATCACTTCCGTTCTGGGAATGCGTGGGAATACATGGATAGACTTATATAATATATTTGTACCATCCCATCTGCACGAACCAGAACAGCTCCAGTTCACGATAAATCATACAACCGGAAGTAGCAGCGAATCACATAACTCGCTCCCCAAATAATTCGTTAGACAATATGTTTATTGTCGGAATTAAAAACTGCAATTATTTCTAGGATTTAGCAGATTTTATACAAAAATAACCAAAGGTTATCTACGTGTTGCGAATTGACAGAGACAGTGAGGGTAGTTTATAATTCGCGGGAAATTCAAAGTTACGCGCGTCGAACGTAATACGCTCGGCTGGTCCGGTAAAAATAATTAGATTGTACCGGGGTTTAAATTAATTTTATCGCTTTAATGAGCTCGCTTTTACAGGGGCGAGTCGACTTCCCTTTTTCCTCTACCTCCCTCGCGTTCATTCATCGCGCCCGTTTCACCTCCCACCCCCTCCCCCTCCCACAACCTCCAGTCGGCAACCAGAGTTTTTTTCCAATTAATAACGGCAGGAAACGTCGGCCAAATAACTAGTTTTCCGCTTCGCTCGTAATACAGGCTCGATTCATGGATTAGGCTGTGTTCACAACTCTACGGCGTACTAAAATTCGTATATTCAGTACTTTTAGTTATTAACATATTTTATTTTACATTTTTATGGGGGATCGTATGGAATCTTTATGGAGTGCCTTGTTATACGTTATTTTCACGTACTAGACGCCTAAGCATGAATGAATTACCATGAAATATGAAACGGAATAAACGTGAATATTTGTAATTGAATTAGTTTATTTATTTATTTCTGTCTCTGAGGACTTGAGAGGGTATTGCACAATATGGTACCTATAGGAAAATATATATGTAACTTGTGCATTCCAAGGATAACGAAGAGACCCGAAATTTTGGTGTTTAAGGTAAAGTGCATAGTCGATTTCTATTAAAAGAGAAAAAAAATCCACTTGACTTGGGAGCACTTTTAAAATGCGCCCTGAATCCTTGAAGTAGCTGGAGTAGATTTTTCGTCTGCACTCTGGTACTCCGTGGCTGTACCCTGTAGTATAATCTACTACTATAGTACTATACTACTATACTATATCAACAGTGAAGGACTTGCTTTGACGGGAAGCATCGAAATCCTGCAGGTAGTTAGGTACCCAGGCAGGCACTCCTTGCAGGCTGATATTAACCTTTTAATTTTGTAAAGTAACCGAGAGCTAAGAGCCCCACTAGCTACTTAAAGTTGAGAGTGCGGATGTTTGTAGAAATTAATTTTTTTACCTTTCTCAAGAAAAAAGTTAAAGCTTAGAGAATCATAGAATAATAACGTGTAATGCCAGTCGCGGCTTCGACTAAGGTAATTTGTAATTGCCAATAATCTGATAAAGTTAATCACCAGATAGCTTTAAGCGTTGCTTATTTGCTAATCAAGCTAACTAATCGTTGTTTTGTTTTATAGTAGCAATAACAATAACGTCTATATTATCAAAATGGTACAGACAATTCAAAAATCGCAGTTACCAATTTAACTTATTTACTACGTTATTCTGGTTGCTGAAGATTACAATCAGACTTGTGGCAATTAGTTATTACCTCAAATGATTATACGTGTATTTGCACGTGAATAAAATGTAAGTGAGTCGAAAAATAAATTCTTGTTTGAACCTACATGTTCAGAGGGAAACTCTGGAGGGTTAAATTGAATTTTCAGTATAGAACGTTGTGTGTAAATTAACGTCTACTTCGAGCCTCAAATTGGTATGTATGTCCGCTTTAGAAGGGTGATGCTTAAACTAGACTTTGCAAAATTTTAGCATATCCCCTCTCTGTAATTTAGACTCTCCCCACTCCCACTATCGTACATCCTTAACTACACAAGTTAATTTTCTGGTAGAATCTCCAGGTCGAAAATAGCATTAAAAATGTTCTAGTACCTACTGGAGGCTTTTTTCATAATTTCCAGCTAGGGCTGACCAATTCTGGTTTGGACCCCCAAATTTTCGCATAATACGTGAAAGAACTAAAGCAGAATTACATTTTGGGTGTTACAACCAGAATATCAGGTAAACCTAGATTTTCGAGGGCCAAACAAGAATTTATATTTCATTCGGTATGTGGGGGTCTCTTTTACTTTGACACTCATACAAAGATGGCCCCTCCAAAACACACAGAGGAAGATGGGGTAAAACTGGCCCGGTGGGGCAAGATCATGCCATAAAATTAATTAAAGATTGGGGCAATTATTATATTTTTGCATTTGCTCATCCTACCTTCCTTTACTACTAATGGACCAACTGTAGACGCAAACTCAGATTCGTAATCAATGTAATGACATTAGTATTCTGGAGTACGACAATACTTACACGTGGTTCAATTCTATAGGTACAGTATAGACAGACAACGGATTCATCATGCTTGTTGTATTGAATGGAAAGATATACAGTTTCCCTGTTTAGCATTGTCTGTTGTTTATTAAGGCTCCTCGTAAATGGTCGCTAATGACTAATTTTAGAGGGAACAAGGTAACCAAGGGATACCGAAGGTCCTACGTTGCGGAAAATTGCCGAGCGAAATACCGCCCGTTATCCCGACACTAGGTAATTATAATTATACGTAATAAGTATAACATTACCGAAAGCGCAACTTTGCGGTTTACCGTGTAATAGTCAATGAAGTGTAAAGTTCTTAATACCACGTTCTAATTGCATCATACTGAGTTAAGGTAGCGTGGGTAATTATTAATTACGTATATATTATATGGGAAATGAAAAGTTTGCTAATTATAATTATTAATATTTGCCATAGGTTTACTCAGGATCACAATAAGAATCCGAGTCTTGTATAATATTCTATGAAAACGACCATAAACTTATGCATAATCTAATATTTGTTACGTATCATAATTTTGACATACATTGCATCTATTTTCGCTACGATATTCGCAAAATGATGATTCTGCACAACCGACGTATCGACGTCACGGCGCGTTTTCATTGTAAGTTTCCACGACAATTTGTATTACAGTAAGTAAATTCCTTGTTAACGTTAATCCAGCCAAACCACCGATGCCATTTTCCGAAGTTCAAAGAACGACGAAAGGAAAGAAAAAAGAAAAAACAAAGAATCCTATCAATGACCGAACTTCGAATCGCATTTTGCGTACAACGTAATCCCCTTTCGTAAGGTATAAGGTTACCTAAGGGTTGGAAAATAAGGGTCGAGGCTTTTTGCGAGAAGCTTTTCTTTGCTGGGCTTTTCTCCATTGTTCTGAGAAAAGCTCCGGCGGGAGGCCGATTATCCGGTGGAATCGTGAATTAAGCACAGTTTTAAGAGGGCTCGCTTTACCCTTTTTTTTTCGTGGCTTTCTCTGTACTTTTTTTCCCCTTACTTTTCCGCCCTTGGCTAGCCGCCATTTTACCTTCCACCCCCTTTCAGAGTCCATCTCTTCGTTTCTTTCTCGTTCCTTGTTTCTTGCTATTTTTCTTTGTGATTCTCTTTCCTTCTTCCCCTACCACGATTATACCCCTCTTACACGTTAGGAAATGTATACTTGTGTCGAGAGCACGCAGGACCGTATTACTGTAGTCCCCCAAGGGGTACCCCAGGAGTGGCTGAGTGGCTCCTCGAAGAAACAAAAGGCGTCTTAATTGCGAGGAACCGCTCGAGCGGAAGCCATTTATAAGGAATTACTTATGGCGGACTGTCTTACGTTTGAATTTTCTTACAAATAAATAAGCACTGTACTGTTAAGCTGGAAGAGATAAAAAATACCTCCTTCCATCCACGTCCCCTTGTTTTTCCTTCATTTTACATTGGACTTTTATTACCCGAATCGTCTTCCGGTTTCATTTTTTTTCTATCCTTTATCTCATTATCATATAACAGACAGAGACTTGGGTAACCTGGACCGACGTTGTGTAACTGTTACTTTCTTTGTTAGAATCTCTTACTCGAGCATATAATGTTTATAAGACAATTGATTTATCCAACTGTTATATTTCCCTATTTACATACAACTGTTACGTTCTGTTTGGTGGGTAACGAGAAAATAGCCGCTACTTGCGCACGTAATAACGGGCTTGAGCTAAATTACCGTAAAACTAAAGCCACGATGTTTCCCACGGACGAACTTATCAACAGACAAAACCGTGTATTGCTTTATCAACTGCTGGCAGAAACTGAGCTAATTAAGCTCATTAACCCGGCACTCGGGTATCACTATCAACTTGTCTTTAACGTGAAAAAATAATTTGACGCTATCGTCGTGTGTAATAAAATCCACTGGATGATTTATCAGCTAAAGAGGAGCCAGCTGGCTTTTGCCTAGGCGTATGTCACTCTGCACCCTCTTTAGAGTTAAATTACCCTCTGTACTTGTACTACCCTCATTTGACTATGGATACCTAATGCGCATTTAACACTTGCATTCCCCTTATTTTTAATTCGCACCCTTGCAAACGTATCGCACCCTATTTCAAAAAGATTGGATGACTCGATGGGATGATGAACTTGGGAATTTTTTTTTTGAAATCTCGTATACACGTTGGATACCGGCATTCATTTTATTTTAGACTGTTTTTATCTTGTTCTTTGATATCTTATTCGCGATTTATTTTTCTGCGGTTTAGTTGGAATATTTTTTTATTTTTTTGGTTTTTGGTTTACTGGCAGTGTTGTTGGTACTGTCTTTTGCGAGAGGATATTTTTCTTGAAGTTGCACTATCGATAGTCGACTGCAGTCATTATTTTTAAAACAATTCTGTTGCGCAATTCTTGTTTTTGTATTTAGGTCTTTCTCAAGCGTCTTTTCTTCTTACGGGATTTTGCGTAACATTTAACAAGCGAATTGTCGATCTATGTATCGTTAAGTTTTTTCTATTTTTTTAATCTGCTTTCGAATGACTCTGGATGTACGTATTACTTTGTTGTAATTGATCATTTCATCAGATCCTATATCTTGTTTAATTTCTGCTTGGATTGGGTTATACCAAATATTTTACTTTTTTTTTATCATCCACTGATTACGACGAACGACCGCATGAAACGCGTTGAATTATTGTATCCAACCCTCCCTCCCCCTTATGAAAAAGATAATGTCTGTATAAAATTTTTGAGGCTAGTCATTGAATCGATAAAATTTGTTATCGAAAATATTAAAATGTTCGTACAGTTTACGCTGATAAACAATTTCGCAGGAACAATGCGTAAATTATTTTTTGTTTCTACGTGTGCACGCATTCCTTCCTACACTATTTACCCCCTCTCTCTACATTTAATATCTGTTTCCAGAATTTTCCAGGAAAATACGTACAAGAGTAGTGCATGTGATTTACTCCTATTTTCGCTAAATTAATGACACATATTTGGTAAAGCTCGTAAATTTTCGCTGGGTCAGTGTAAAAAAAAAGATTATGGCGTCACGGAAATCCAGGGATTCCGTTAACGGCAATAAATAGCTAAAAAAATATTTCCAAGTAATTTCGTAATATTTAACAATAGTGGTAAATTCCTTCGCGCTCCACTCTAACGTAAACGGCACAGGCCAAGAAAGTTAATAAGAATCGAAAAGACTAAATAATTTTATCCCGACTGAATTTTATTTCTCTCGCCAGACAAGCTGCCTATTATGGGCAGACTTACGGTTCTTCTGGGAATATACCCCGAAGAGTTACTATAGTTTCCAAGAGGGATTTCGTTGCGGCAGTACGTATGTATTATCTAGTGCACTGGAGAGGCTTTGGAGTTTGGAAAATTTATTGTTTTTCCACAAACGACCTACGAATTAAGTAAAGAATCTGTCGGATGCTGTAAGAGTCTGAATACCGTAGCCAAACACCCACAAAGCCAAGTAAACAAGTGACCTATATATATAACAAAGTATAGTAGCCAATGGTTGCAGCTGCAGCAGCAGTTACCCGCCATTACGATCGTAACCGCAACTGCATTGGCTTGGAGTAGCTAATTGGTAATGATGGTGGTAAAAAAATTGTAATTAAAAAAAAAACAAGTCAAACAATATATATATGTTTGAAAGAAAAATCTGAAACCTCGTGAATTCGTTTCTGGAAAAAATAATCCGGGACCAAAGGAAATGCCAAAGTGCCCGGCGGGTTTTTACGCGAGCGAGATTAAAAATTACGAAACCCTGCGAGCGGATTGCCGTTAATCGAGGATTTTTACCTCTTTTTCCTCCCTTCCCCTCTCACCCTCCCACCACCCCATCCCTGCACACCTCAGACTCTGTCGCGCATATCCTTGGTTATTATACTTTTCGTTTGGATTGTATTTCTTTTTGTTGTTGTTGGATGTTGCAATTTGTCCCCCCTTCTTTTTTTCTCTTTTTCGGTTTATTGGAAATCTTTCCCGGGAAAACGAGTCAGCTACGAGGTCGCGGATCGAAACACTCGATAATTCTTGTTACGATGGCAACCATGGAATATGATATTATGGAAATTGAAAATGCTGATTTGCAGACTTCGTATTTTCAAATGGTTTCTGTATGTCAAGGCGGTAGTGTAGCTCTGTTACGTAACATTATTTTAACATAAATTTATTATTCGGTTTTGATCATTCCTATGGTACAGAGGGATATGCAATATTTAGTATATTCTAGTAAAGAGTGTCCCGGATAACACGTAACCTACAAAAGACATCTTTAAGACGTCCAAGAGACAACTTCTGTTCCATTAAATGGCTTAAAGATGACTTTCGAAGATTAAATGTTAATATATTAATATATTAAGTGTTGCCTGGAATAATATCAAATATATATGCCGTTGCAGTGCTGTATATTATTATAATTAATCGTAATCATACATTGTTAGGATATATTGAAAAAATAATCATTGGAAAGAGCTCGAACCTGAACGTACGGAGGCGTCCATTTTTGTTATTGGCTACTTTTTTCCGTGCAATACCGGGCAATGGCTACGGGTCACTAAGTAATCCAATTAATCGAATGAAGTAATTTCCTGTGATGGCTAGCGCGTGGCTCCCTCTGGTTTACTAAACTTTCATTCCGCTACCTCGAAATTGCACGCGTTTTATATCATGCTTCATTTTACTTATAAAGTTACAGGCTTTATTTGCACGATCCACCCTTTCTTCTCCACTTCGCCTACCAACCCTTATTACCAAGGGCTCCCCTCCTTCTTAAGATCAATAAACATTCTCGCAATTGAAATATTGAAAAATTTTCAATCCTCTTGGAGACGCAGCCATTACGTAATATTACATTGCGAATTTATATCTTTGGATATTACGCAATTACGTTTGTTTGCAAAAATGTCTATGTCCATCGTTCCTTCGTTTTTCTATTCTCTACTTCAGCTGAATATTCCGACAATGCTATTGTTGCATTCGTATGATCTCTTTGACTTTCAAGGAATAGGGGGGAGGGGGGAGGGGGAGGGAAAAAAGGCAGAAAAGCTTGAAAAATATTCTCTTATAGTTCGCCTGACAGAAATGTATTTGCAAAGTTTTTCCGTTTCGATTCTACACTTCCTTTACGAGCTTGGCAGTTCCGTTCTTTACTTTTCTTCTTATGGATGCTTTCCATTTCCCTTTTGCCTTCTGCTTGACCTCTGACCCCTCCCCCCAGCCACAGTCGCGACCTATTCCCACCTTACGCCCATCACCTGCCGTCTTCACGTATGGTTACGATCTTGCGCAAAGTTTTGCCAACTTCTTCAAAGTTTTTGCCCGGGCAAGGAAAGTTACCTCGTTTCGCCTACGAGATTTTCTGAACAGAATGTTTTGATCTTTTGCAGTGGTTGCTTTCTCTTATTTTTCTTTTTCCTTTTCACCCTCCCTCCTTTCCATATTTTTGTGAATATTCGCATAAACCCTCCTTGTGTGCTTTGTCCTTGTAACCCGTGACTCGATCTCTTGTACACGTAAAATATTCTCATTTTATTTTACACGTGCGGAGTATACAAGATGATAGTACTTTACGATACTAGTGCGAAAATTTTTTTTTGACGAGTGTTGCAATCACACGAGTTTAGAAAAGGTTTTTCGCAAGAGTATCGTACAACATTATATTTCACAACACGCTTCGCTTCGCGTGCGTAAAACTGCGTTTCTCGCACGGAGTGAAATAATAGTACTTTACGATACTAGTGCGAAAATTTTTTTCTGACGAGTGTGAGTTTGCAGCACGAGCCGAAGGCGAGTGTTGCAATCACACGAGTTTAGAAAAGATTTTTCGCACGACTATCGTACAAAATTACATTTCACAACGTGCGAAAATGCAGCTTCGCGTGCGCAAAACTGCATTTCTGGCACGGAGTGAAATAAAATATCATTATATTATGAGCAGAATGATTTCTTGGTTCAGGCAGTAAAAAAAAATATGAACCAATCTGCATTTCCCGTTTTCATAATTCTTGGTAAAAGCCGATATCGCCAAATATTTGTCGATCGTTATCAGAGACCGTTACGTCTACTATCTATGAGCAATCATATAGCTGGATCGTATACAAAATTAATCATGCCTAACCATTCAATTATTTACTAGTTACAACTTGTAATTATCTCTTCAGTACAACCGGACACTGTATACAGCATAGCCAGACGTCCAGCAAACCGGCATCACGTTATTAATAAATATTAATAAACGATAATTCATCCATCCCTTTCTTTTCATAAACTTCAATCAATTTTCCTTCTCTTTTATTGATTCGCCAATCATCAATTTTCAACGTACTCCGCTACCCTGTATCCCCTATTTCGCGATTACTCGTGAAGAAATTCCACGAATATTCCACAACAATACGCAACAATGCGAAACAAATAAATCCAACCTAAAATGACCTTCCTCAATTACAAAGAAAATAGAAAAAACAAAAAATTCTTTGGAAACCATTGCAAAATCCTATTTGCTCGCATCCTTTCACAATATCCATCCCGATCCGTCGTTCGATCGATATTTGCCAAATTATTCGCACTTACAAACTTGCCATTCCCGATTTTCCATAATTCCGCGTGCGGTTCCCTTTCACGAATTCGTCCTGTCCCACAGCCTCTCCTGGAATGCACTTTGAATGCAGATCAATATTGGTCCACGGAAAATAGGTGTAATACGCTGATTATTGTCCAGTAGGCGGAGCCCGATGTATGCACGACAATTAAATATTAATTCAGGCTTTAAAGTTTATCGAGCGTCAGGATTAAACGTTGAATTATCATCAACCGTGCACGTGTGTACTTACAGGGCTGTTACGTAAATCTCGACGACCACACGATCATATAACATAACCATGTAGAAATGACTATACATACCTCTTCATATATGTAAAAATATGTATACAAATAATATACATATATGCACAGTGTAGAATTCGTATTCTGCATTGCAAATTTTTTTTACAAATTCTCTTCTACTACTATTAATATGAAAATACTGATAGAGAAAAATACTCGAATCTTAATAGATAAAAAAAAAGATACCGTGCTACGCGTAACCCGTCTTTTTGTTTTTCCACTTGTCTAACCAAAAAAATTTTTATTATTTCGAAAATTAAAGTTCCCGACAGGTTCCCTTATCTTGACCTCTGTTATGCTTTTCTTTAGGACGACAGAAACGATATTTCTAAAGAACAAAGTGCAGTGGACAGGTAATCTCGAAATACGACGAATTATTATTATTCGATTTGCATATTGACAAATATTGAATTTTATTGGATTTTTGAATATTTTCTCACTCTTGTTCGTATATATATATATATTCAGCTCGCACAAGTGTTCGTACGAAATATTAACGTGAAATAAGTGGAATTTTCAGCAAACTCTGTAATCTCGATTAACTGCACGAGAGTGACGGATTGCTGATTGATAAAAACGCAATTAATGCCCCCATAGATGCCGATGCTATTTGACAAATGACACGCGATTACGTCGATAACCGATTTCCTGAAGTTGGTGTATGCACTGTGTCTCTGCGTGTACACGTTGCGTCACATCAAAATATACCTAGTGTGCATATAGTCTATACTTCATCCCAATATACGTATACACAACAGTAAGCAACTACTACAGATAACGGTACTCTACTGTTCAATTTTATTGGCATGATAATGCATCGTTACGACGCAACGATGACAGATATATGGACCAATAGAATTTCCCGCCGTATCATTATCAGTAAATAAAGATAAGTTTATCAATAATCCCATTCATTGCATTTACTCGTATACCAAAGCAACAGTATAGGATAGTAACAATTTATTCATCATGGATACTACCGTACGAAAAATAAGGTGTAAGGCATAAAATCAAAATGGTTGAATAAGGGTTGCGTTATCAAACCTAACCTAACACTAACCCAATAAAAGAACGAAAAACTTTTTTCTCCCCCTTTATACTCCCATGGGAACTTTTCAATGTTTCCGCGGTGACAGCAGAGGGCTGCGGCAGTCGAAGTACAGACTAAGTGGTAAATCTTGTCCCTTGATAGTTGGCAGCCCTGTCGAGCGTTGACTAAAGTTGACATCGCGGTCGCGACGTAAGGGCAAAGTTTCCAAGTTGGTAACGCTATGGCGCGATTGAATTTCCACGGTACTGGTTGCAGCTGCAGGTGCATCCAGTATATCCAGAATGTGGGTTCCTGTATTCGCTTCTATACTGGTAGCAGTCTTACTAGCACGTCAGATGGCGCCACCATCTGTACTATGTACTCCACGTATAAGGGTGCGGGAACCACGGATACATAATGTAAACTGTTTTGGGCGAAGCCACGGTCACAAGTTTAACTTCGTTTGCCACGTGGGGTCGAGGTAATTGCGTTTAGAGCGACGTCTATGCGACAGATAGAAAGACGGCATGAAGGTTGTGGCGTAGTAGAAAATTTGAGGAATATTATAATTTAATATAATATATAATAATAAGAATATAAAATTCGCGGTTCTTCAGTTTTTCCGGACGGTCGATCGGCAGGTGAATATTATTTTATTTAAGATGGCTGCTGTAGTGCAAATATTTTATTCGGATTGTCATCCGTATGTTTTTTTGAGTTTTTTTATGTTCTTTAAAATTGTTTATTCGTTATTGTGTTAAATATTGCACGTAGATCAAACAGTTGAGTTCATCGTGTACACTCGCGTGCGAAAGTCTTTGGCCAAGGGCTACTCGACGTACAATTAAATTTGGCCAAAGGATTTTGTAGGCTAGTGTACGTTTCGCTGTCAGGGATGACCGATTTCTGGGAATGATAATGATCAAGGAAGACGCTGAGATTTAAGGGATGAACGAAGTGGTCGAAGAGCGCGAGCGGGGAAACGTGCTGCTTCCGAGAAATACGGAGAAAGCGAATGAAATTGTGAGGGCGAAGCGGAAAAGCAAGAGAAGGGCTCAGGATGGAAGAGTACAAAGGACCGGAAAAGGGTATTCAGCAAGGATCAAGAGATTACAGGGTGATGTCGCGCAAGCGATTTTAAGGTCTCCATCGAACGACGTAGAGAAACTAAAGGAGCGAGCGACTAAGTATTTATTTGTGCGTCGGACAAACGTTTTCAAGAAGAAAGCGAAAGAACAAGGGCACAAGGTCAAACTGACAGATTACGAGAAACCAGTCTGTACTCTGAATTGATAACACTAAAATTGCACAATCTTTCAATAACTGATTCAATCGTTAAAAAATATCCAAATATTTCTCACCATTCCATCCATATTACACAGAGCATAAAATAACGATTACAATATTAATCACGAATCTTGTATGCTTACGTATGATACTTGCCGTACGTAAATACTTGCTGATAATACACCTGCAAGTATGGAATAAACTAAAAAAACTTTCCTAAAAACGATAACGAATTTTTATCTCAAAAAGATAAATACGTATCTATCATACGTGTACGACATAACTGCATATGCTTATACGTCGTACACGCGTGTACACGCATGATGGCTACAACAATCTTGGCAGGAAGACTCGTCATAGATATTACTTTAAGCAAAGCATGGGAGAGGGGTGGGGGAGTTAGGTAAAAATATTGTCCCCGCGATTGTAGTGACTGATAGGTACAGAGGCGGCATTTGTTGTCCGTCAAATGAGCAACAAATAACCATGGCATTGTCGCAAACGGGTGAGTTTGCTGTGGCAACAATGGCGGACAGAACTTTTCAGTTTTGTCTGGACCGCGTGTGACAGTACGGTGGGACGATGCTTACGATGCTGGGTGCCGATTCTAATGGTGGGGGGTTTGGTGCTGCTGGTGGCTCGAGAAGGGATGCTTTCAGAAGGGGTATGGGGGTTGGCGAAACAATGCCAAGAGACGGGCGACAGCCGGTTTAATTAAACGCATCGTCAGCTCTGTATGACAACACTCGCTACAGGACTACCAACCTTCTATCCTTCTATCCTTCTGTCCTTCTATACTTCTAGAGTGCCCCCCCCCCTCCCCCCTGGTCTTTGCACTACCACCATCAACGGCAATACCGTACCTATATGTATCCATATTGGTAGCAGTGCTTGTACGTATCCTTTATATCTATATATACAACCCCCATGGATATTGTTCGCGTGTATCCTACTGATAAGTGTACAGTGGAGCCACATACCAGCCAGCCAGCCTGCCTGCCTGACTACTATTTATAAATCGGAGTATATACAGCTTGATAAGGGGAATAACAAAAATTCTCATATACATATACATTTTTTGTATTTGCGTTTGATAACGTATAGGTATACGTAAGCTTGCGTACAGTTGCACGTACGTGTATGTTTGCATTCGCCAGGGGGTGGTTTCTATTTTGCGGTATATCGTGACTGTTTGACGTAGAATTTTTTTTGGGGATTTCCAGTTTTCGTTATGTTGAGATTTTGGGTTATATTTTGTTCGACTTCTTTTTTGGGGGGAGATAAAAACATTTGGCAGATTCGATAGGACGTTTTTAGGGAATATCTGGCGTAATAATAAATTATACGAATACGCGTGAATCGAGGATAATATTTTTCGAAATTTTTTCGTTATCGTCGTAATCCTATGAACTTTATTTATTTATGGGGCTATATGCTTCTTTTTTATTTAACCCTTTGCACTCGGCCGACCTCACTGTGAGGACGTAGCAATACGGTCTTTGAACTCGCGCGAAAAGGTCGTCGAGTGCAAATTGTTGGTAGAAAAGTAAGTAAAAAAATATTGCACGAATTAGAACTTTTCGATTTAATTTTTTCTTTACGCTTTTTGCTTTTGCTCGACTCTCACCTTTGATTTGCTCAGCTCCCACTGTGCCATTTATTTCTTGTTGCAACGTCGAATAAAGTTACGGTCACGTTTAATCAAACTTCACCCTTAATGCACGAACCGTGGAATTTCTCCGAGCGCAAATCCCTCCAGACCTTAAACCTCACCTTCTTAAACCCTCTACGACCTTATGAATTCTTTACCAACACCGCCGCCATCGCCCAGTTTAGATTTACTCTGCGCAAAATTTTTTTTATTTTTTTTTAAACCCACAAGACGCTTTTTGACCATACCTCGTGAAACGTCAATACGATTTTACGTAAAATGAAAACATTGCAAAAATTCTTACTGTTTCAAAGGTGCAAAAATCGATGCGAAAATTTCCGGTATTTTCATTTTTTTTTACGAATTAATCTTTTCTCTCTTCGCCATCTACTCTTGCGCTTCTCTTTTAGTATTTATTGCCTCTTGTACGTATCTTCATTTTTTTCCCCTTAATTCGTTTTTCTCACGCATTTTCCTGCCTCGCGCAGAAGCTTCTTAGAAATTTCTGTTTCGGTGTTGAGGAAGAAAAAAAAAAGGGAAATGGAAAAACCACGGTATCAAAAACTTAATGGTGTCTGTTACTCTATGGGATGGGAAATAGAAATTAATTCAATATACTATTTATATATATTATGCGTTTAGGCCAACTTTATCCACGTTTCCTCCTTCTTTCTTGCCCGGGTTAAGCGGCGTCAAAAGATAGCAGCTCCACTAGGGGGAGGCGAAATAAAAATAAGCGACAAGATGAAAAGGGACAGGGAAGTGAGGTAAAATGAAATAAAAAATGACAAAGTAACGCAGCAAAAGTAAAAAACGTGCACGCGAGCTGGGCGACGTATTTTTCGCAGTCGCCGTCTGTGAACCCACCTTTTCCACCACCTAGGTGGTTTTACCCTGGGCGATGGCGGAGGCTGAGCTGGTCGGACTTTTCGCGGAAATTTATTCGTCTGCACAACCCCCTTAAATCACGCCCCTGTTGCCGGCAGCCAGGGTGCGCTCAGAACCACGGCAGTGCATATTTTATTTTCAAAGCTGGCCGCATTGACAATTTGCAGCGGCGTTATGTAAATGCACCGTCACGTACGCTACGACGCCGGCGTCGGCGTTGGCGTCGGAGTCGGCAATAAGGGCAGCAGTAGCAGTACGGGCAAGATTCGCGAAAAGCAAAGAAAGAACAGTAAATTAATTGTATTAGATAATAGCCAGGAGTGACTCTGTGGGTACAGAAAGATAAGGACAAGATAAAAGATACAACGAAATTAAAAATGTCGGAGTAAACTACTTAAGGCATGGCTGCCAGACAGTGGTATCACCTTATTTGCCAAATATTTGCGAAATAAAATTATTTTCACTCATTCCTTGTCTCCCTGGAACTGATGAATATTTGAAAAGTACTTAAGTGAGTTTCTGTATATGATTTTCCATATTTTGCCACGTTTTTTTGCGTTCTTCGTACCGACGTCCTTCTTTTTTTTCGTCGCAAAACTGTTTACGAACTTGGCAATGACTAAGGATTGTAGACGCGCGCGCGTCGACAATGGAAATAATTTTCGAGTTGGCAAAGTGTATTTTGCCATCGCGAGACTATTGTGCCATTTTCACGCGACGATGCCACGTTGCGAATATTGCGCCATGTGCCATTTGTCGTTTCCCCAGGGGTGGACTGAATGGGTGAGAAGAAGGGTGTGTTGCCAAGTCCGAAGGGTGATGATGTTATACTACAACGCTACTAGTAGTATTGTTAATACGAACGATGATGCTGATATAATTTACAAAGGCAATTTTTTCCTGGGCACCATAAACATTTTTTTATATATATATCTTCAAACTGCGAAGACTTAGCAAGGACGTAACTGAACGCTGGTCATTACAAAAATACCAATATAATTACAAAATACCAATACAATTACAAAATATGAATATCATCGGCAAATACTTTGATTCTGTTTCAGACAATTTTTCTTCAGCAAAACAGACTTAATATCTCAGTAGAGATTGTATTGCGTAACCCTAGCCAAACGCTGTCCAGTTTCCCATAATGCAATCGGGACGCAAGCCAGTTTTTTTACCCGCGCCAGATCAGTTACGTAACTCTGTGCCATACTGTACCTAGCAGGGTTAACTAGCCAGGCTCAGATCTGAACTCTCATAATTATTTCCCTAGTAGGACTATGTTGGGTACTAAGAAAGAATTACTGAAGAACCTCCATGATCTTTCCTAGACAACCCAACTCAGTCAGGGCCTAATTAGTGCCGGACTAGATTAGCGCATTCATGATTCAGAATTAGGGTTACCGACTCATGCACTGTTTCACCTATGGATGTCCTTATCAGGAACTGGGCGTGTTCACAAAGTTCTGCAGGGATAGGTCTGGCAAGGTGTTTTTCGATATACCTTCTCTGGTAATTGCATAACTCTTTCAGCGTCTCATTGGACCTACGTCTGGCTGTCGAAACAAGGAAGCCTCGGTTAATCCTTACGGGGGAGTTATCAGACATGGGATATATCAGACATGAGATATATCAGACATGGGATATATCAGACATGGGATATATAATGCTAAATCCGTACCCGGGACATTGAAAGCAAACATAGAGTTTGATACGTTAGAAAAATTCGCAAAAGATATTTTGTTTTCCCAGTAATTTAATTTATTATAGTTTTTCGTTTTTCCCCATGCAATTTTTAGACGTTAGTTACGCGAATCTGGTCAACGGGATTTTATTTTCATCCCACGTGATCTGCGTTTTTCAACCCTTCTCGACTATGAACATGATTAAATAACCCAAAGGCAAAATGTGGAGAGCTCGAAAACTAGCAGCGGGATGAATATAAAAGATTTCTCCCTCTAGACCTTATCCGACCCTTATGCGTCGCTTGATTGATCCAATCATTGAAGTGACGTCGAGAGGGATGATTTTGGTGGAATCATTTACACAATCTATTTCAACTTTCTTATCTGTCGAACGACGATTCAAAATCGCAAAAAAATTGTTGGAAATCAAGGCTGCTTCGGGTACGAAACATTTTTACTGCACGCATCCCGACTGACCCCACCCTCTGGACTCCCATGCGTGTAATGATTCAAAGCTTAAAGTTCACCCCCCGACGAAAACAAGAAAATCCTCTCATCTCTGCGTCTGGCAAAAACCATCCGCCATAAAATAAACTTTTGACAAACTGAGAATAATATTTTACAGAAAAGTAAAGAAAAAAAGACGTAAAAACAAATTAAAAAGGACGAAAATAAATTAACTTTCGTCCGACCAACTACCCTTTCTAATTATCCCTCTCGAAGCGCCACCATCCTACTTTTTACGTAAAAAAAATTTGCAGAAAAAACTTTTTAACGTATCCATGCAATTTGCATTTTTTTTTATACAAAACATCTTCCGAAAGATCGTCCATACTTTGGGAAAATATCGACAGAATGTTGACAATCTGTTCAGAAAATATATCGTCCTCTTTGTTTTTTAACCATAGAAACCACCCCTAGGTGGAAAGCCGTCCGGAGTGCACCGGTTCATATTCACCCCCACCCAACCCTTGCTGCAGCCAAGGTCTTACAAAGCTCACACGATCCCAGTAACTACGTATAGAAGTTCGAAACAATGTTGTATTCGTTCCGAGTGTGAGGGTGGGTTTGCTAGGGGTGTGGTACTTGGTGGAGGAATGAGGGTTGGTGTCGAAGGGAATTCTAGTGTGAGACTAACACATGGGGAATAGCGATTTTAAGGGTCGCTAGTAGTTACATGCATACCCGACTTCCATCTACAGTACTTACCTATGCTTACAACCCTTACATTCTGCTGCCTACGACCTTTCAAACCCCTAGGAAATCCCCACGCAAATATGCATAGAGTTATGCAATCGGTGTGCTTCCATGATCTCTATAGATATACAGCATAGAGATTTAGCGTGATGCTATAGTCATCTATGAGGATAATTATTCAGGATCATGATTGTTCAATTGTTTAGAAATGATAGCGTTGCGGTTAATAGTATTTAGCATGATAGTAGTTTCCAACTAATTTGAATGACGAATGTCAATTTTGGAAAATCCAACAGAATGTAAACGTAAACTTCCGGGAAGGATAATATAGATATAATCCGTTCATAAGTCGAATGAATCTTAGAGGGGCCATCTTTCAATGACTTTCAATGCACAAGAGTCCCGTAGACGTCACGTTTGACTTGTGGATCGACTATAGACAATACAGTCGCCATTGTAAATATATCATTAAAAAGTATTAATAGCGCAGCAATGTCGCTGATACTAGACAGCGAAATATCCGAATCGCTTGAAGGCTACTAAAGTAGTAGCTAAAGTATAGGGTCAGACATTTCTCATAAAAGATTTCTAAGGAAAACACGCTAACTTTGTTGTACATGATTGATTTCTGTTGGGTATTTTGAAAGTGACTGAGAAAACGGTAAAAGTTCTTGGGACGGGTTTTGCTGGCTGCTCTTGGGATTCTACGAAATTTTGCCAATCGATGGGCTGAGATTGAAGCTGGATTTGGTTCTTTGCAGGCTACCACGAAGCAATCAGAGTCAGTTGGATTATGTGGCATTTATCCCCATCTGCTGATTCGCTGGGGAATGAGAAATAAGAACTGGAGGGTGGGGTTCAAGTTGTAGCGGTAGAAGAAAAACGAAGGAAAAGGAAAAGCTCTCTCTCTCTCTCTTTCTCTCTCTCTTTCCCATAATCTTACTTCGTTCCTTTCGCTTTCTCTTAGCTTCCTGACTCGCCGGAACCCCCGTGGATAAGAGTTATAATGAAGCAGAAAGAGAAAGGAATGAAAGAGCAAGAAAGAGACAAGAAAGAAAAGGAAACGAAATGCGATTGCATTTTTGCCCTTTTGTGGAAATGGTTATAAGTATCTAAAGGAATGCGAGTGATAAGGACTGCTTTACGAATATCCCCCTTCCCCCTTGTCCCAAAGAGTCCTGCAGTATTCTGCTGTCGGAGGATTACGGAAAATTGAAATTTCGTTTCTTTTCTTTCAGCAAGCAACGGAAGAAATTCACTAAATTCTTTGACATTATGAGATTAAAATTTTTTTTTGAGATCGTCACTCTTGTAAAAATTAATTATCGGATATTAATTATTGATAATTTTTTTCCTCGCTGATTATTGCACGAAATGATTTTTCGATGACTATAACACAGGGCAGCTTAAGATAATTCTATTAGATACTTCCTGGGGCGAGATGAAAGACGAAATTTCAGCTGCCGATAAGAATAATGGGAATACCTGATATCGACGAGTGACAATGGGTATATGGGATTTCTATGGTATTTCTGTAGGATTGAATTCCACGGAGATTCCTTTTTGCGTTTTATTTATTTCGCGTATTGTTATCTTCTGTTTTGCGAATATATTCATTTTCGTGTATTGTACGATTTATTGTCAGAATCCGTGGAAAACAATGGAAATTCACAGTACTCCATGTTTCAGTTGGTTTTCGCATTCTTCCTTGAATCACATTTTCCAATATTATCATGCAGCAAAAACGTGAGAGACTCTTTGTACTTTATTTATCAATCAGATAAAATTCCTTTGTCAATTCTTTGTTCCCCTTTGTACATCTATTGAAGTATTATCCCTTGATCCCGTTTTGGTTCTTTTTATAAAATGACAATTTTTCGACAAAAAATTTCCCGAAGAATTCCGATTCAACGCGAAGTACATTGTCAACATGTATGTACAGTTGACAAAAGTATTAGTGTAAAAGTGCACGAAGGGGTCAGAAACGGTAGTAATAGTAGTAGCAGTAGTAATAGTAATAGTAATACTAGTAGTAGTAGTAGTAGCAGTACTAGTAGTAGTAGTAGTAGCATTACTAGTAGTAGTAGTAGCAGTACTAGTAGCAGTAGTAGCAGTACTAGTAGTAGTAGTAGTAGAAATAGCAGTGTAATAGAACTGAAAGGGGTTCAGAAAGGGAACGGCCTATTTCATCAAGACTGGAACACGCTCCATTTAATGGCGGCAGCTGAGAACAAAGGAAAAACTTTGCTTCTCTACTTACCCTTAGTGACAATCGTCATCGAGTTCTCAGCACAATGAAGAGCACCCCTATGAATCGAGCGTAATTTTCGAAATTTCAAGATTACAGAACGCCCGTCGTTCATTTCGCAGGAAACTGACTGTGACGATAGTATACCAACAGTAACACCATTAGCAAAAAGTCTTAAACTCGATAATAGTTAACAATAGTTGATCTACCGTGTCTATATCTCTTAAAAAAAAATACTTTCAAGTTTCAATAAGAAATAATAGTACCATTACAAAAATTAATTACGAACTGCACTTCAAGGACAACAAAACAGTCCTGTTACTTTTAATAAATAAAAAATCCCCCTCTCCGATTAGCTACGAGTATTTTTCAAACTTTTTCAAAATCAGTTTCACGTTTCCACGTCGTTTTGGATTTTGCTTTTTCGTGACTTCATTTTTTCACTATTTTTCTTTATAGAAATAATCTAAAAAAATAGAATCGCGCGGACGTCGAGTGTCACGTTCCTACCGAATGTACGAAAAAGTATTTGGCGAATCAACAGAACGTATTTCGCGTTGGCACTCCACTGTTTTCCTTAAACTTGCCAGTACCCATATTGTTACACTTTCTGTATCTGAATCTCAGGATTCGTCTAGGGGTGCTAGTGGGAAAGGTATATAGTAGCAAGTAGTATATAGGGCAAGGGAATTTCGTTTATCTTTGAATCCATTCAATTCACTGCTACGCGTCATTTCCGCCTCGTAAATTTCACCATACAAGTATATATGCTTGTGCAATGAAAACAGTTTAATTCTCAGGAGCCATATCCTAGTGCTAAAACAATACAAAGGAGACCCCCGAATGCGAAATTAATGCAGTGGCACGACAATGCATACGCGAAAATACCAAACTACCAAAACGCACGTTACAAGATGCCGCGCGACAAGAAAAATATTTACAAATATTTGCAAAAGTTTACAACAACAACAACAAGCATCCCTCGATTTCGCTACTATGCAATAACATCAAAAGGTATAACTCCCGAATTTTTTACGTATCCCATCGTAATTTAAAATAAATTTTTGCACGAGCAATTAGCTTTACAATTGTGCGTCAGACGATATTCATTGTCTCCGACGTTATCTTAACGCTGCAGAGGGATTTTGCAATTCCGTTTTGTATTTCTAATTCAATTGTTTATACGTATACTCGGAAATGAATATGCAACGAGGGGCACGTATACTATGCGCGACAGCGTAGCCTGCATTCGTATCTATTTTTGCATTGCGCCATACTCGAACGGGCGCAGTGGATTATTGCGAAAATGGTAGGCATTTATTGGTCTGGACATTACTGCACCACCTACTGACCAGAGAGCAACTTTGTAATCCGATGTGATAATAATTACGTTGGTTTGGTGCAAAAGCGTGGTAATTCGACTGCCTGCGAAAACACGTACCGACATCGCGAAAATCCTCTTCGGCCATTTTTCATAGTGGACGAACTACAATAGTTTATTGTTCTACAATTTCGTCAGCCTTTTCGTACCAATAAACGTCAGCCAGCTGATGATATATTGAACTATAAATTGGCCATAAGATTACGACAATATATATATACAAATCCCATAATAGTCTACTATACGAAAAGTCTACGCTTCTCTATAAAGCAATAGTTTTTAACATAGTGAATTACTATTAAAACCTATAGTAATACCTATACGTAATACCGCACTCGACCTGCAATTGCCAATTAGTTTTGTTTATTAATTACTTTTTACAAAAATTAATAGTTGCACGAATTACGTAACAATACGTAGTCATTAGACTCGACTTTTTTGTAACGTTCTAACTATTCTATCTACTGATAGTACAAGCCTTGTTTCAGAAGTAAAAACAATATTATCATAGTAGATAACTGTTTCTGGCAGTCGGCATTATTCGCCTGAAACGTATAACAACTTTATCACTGGTCCATTCATGAGTATGTAATCATATGGCCATGCATATAAGTGAATATATGTCACGGAGGTATTATATATATATATATAAAGTACAGATAGTAATACCATTATAGTTTCTCTATTCATAGTCATGGTTTGGCCGAAATCACACGAATACCTTTTAGTTACTTATATATATATTTAGGTAATCTATATATATACCTAAGCACCTGAATCGAGTCTCTGGAACCCTTCGAACTCGCCGTCGAATCTCAGAGAATTGCAAATTGCCTACGAATTAATATGAATCTTTCAACGCTAATTACAGGCCGGGCTTTACTGACCAATTAAACGAGCCCTCCTGCTACAGTCTCATACATATTTATGGGGATTATACTCAACGGACAAGTGATCCGGAATAAATCTCGAACTTTTTAATTTTCTCCAAACGTCGTTTCGCGGGGCAAATAAGAAGGGGAAGAGAGGGGCGAGAAGGAAACATTGCTTTGTAAGAATTTGGAAATGGAGATATATAAATATTTTAGGAAAATTTTTAGCTCGAATCGTTCAGATTGCACCTTCGTTATTTAATCATCGCTGTCAGTGGACAAAGCCATTTCCATTGCTGCTAAGTGGAATCAATTAATAATCGAATTGCAAAAGAAGTGACAACTTTCAATTGTCCAATAAGACATATATGGAGATCGCTGGGTAGGAGACAAACGCGACTCATCAATCGAACGCAACACGAATCCGCCATCGCGAATGGCGGGGCAGAATTTTGTATTCGCGGTGAAAAGCGGGAGAAAGAAAAAAGGAGGGTGGAGAAGGAGGTGGAGGGGAAAAAAGGAAAAAAAAACAAATTCTGCACCACTTTTTGACTATTCCGTCGACCTCTTTTCACCCCCTCCCCACCCCCTCCCATCACGTCACACTTCGCAACCCACGATACTATACGTTTCGTTAATTTGACTGACGTTCGATTCGATTAAAGGGGTGGAAAGTTCGTTAGCGAAAACGGAAGAACAATCTGTCGTGTGTCGCCGAAACAATTTGCACGAACAATCGTGGCCAACGAATTTACATCGCGAAACTGTTTTGTTTTCGCACTCGGTTACACGGACAATTTTGTATTCTTAGCTGTGCTGTCAAAAGAAACGGTATAACGTCAGGGCAAGAAAATTTTGAACGTTAACCGGTATAATTCGAAAAGGAAGACATAAATAAAGGAATCTCTAGCTATACGTGCGATTAAGGGTTGTTTTTTGGATTTTTCAAATATTTACTTCGTGACTTACCTTGCAGAAGCGAAAGTAAGATGACGAGAGACCGGAAGTAGCGTCTGTTGGCAGTCGGCATTTCCGGCCTACATGTAAGAAAACTCGAGCACCGTATACGACTGGGCAACCCGTGCACGTATTTTTTAATCAAATGAAAAATTCGTTTTGAAAAATTAGGAAAAGAAAGGGACGAGAGTTTAAAAATTAAACGAAAATATATACTTATTTCTTAGTTATCTTGGAACTTTGAGATAGTTTTTTTTTTTTTCGTTTGACGCGCGGCGATCTTTTGGCTTTTGCAAACAAATTGCCAGATACACGACAGACACCCTTTTTTTTGCAATTTTATTTCTCGACGCACTATCAGTGCCGTATGCCTGTACTGATTAGGCAATGGCGATTCTATGATGCTCTTTATCTATGCAAATGGGGACTGCAGGCTTAGGGGTAGGTCAGTAGTAACGTGCCGAATGAGAGGCTGAAGTTGCATGGGCGAAGTCTCGCCTTCAACTGGCGCGCGTTCGCGTTTCATCCCCCGTGGAATCACCCCCCCAATTCCCCACCATACCACCCGCTTCGTATACCCTGAGCCTGAATATACGCAAGACACCCGGTATACGCTACCAATAAACTTTTTGAAACTCTTATTAAAAAAAAACTCATATGGTTTGGTTTTAAGTCCTAGTTTCTTTAAAACAAGAGAACACCAAGCATATGCTTAAATCTTATTGGCAATCGCGACGAAGTGTTGATGACATTGAATGCTTAAAAATGGCGGTCATGTTGCAGCATCTCATAGACTAAACTTTGATCAACATTTTAGGGCAGGTTTTAAAAATGCATTTGTCAACTGTCATTAATTGCCTTGAGATAGTTGATCGTGATGGTGGTTGA